>CALNHX010005796.1:0-100590 GCA_940337035.1 Agriotes lineatus | reverse complement strand
CTTTAGAGAATCCCACCGGCTAATTTGCAAATTGATGTAATTCACATTACTCTTTGTGTAAACTTCTTTACAATGTTTTCTTTTGATATTTTCAATACTTTTCAATGCTTCCACTTGCGAAGGAAGTCTCCAGTAAAGCCCTTTACTGATTTCTTTATCTGAAAATAATTCTTGGTACCGAAATGTAGAATTAGTTAAAAATTGGGGAACGATATGGTACATGGCAGTCGATGTGCATGAAAACAAAACAAAGCAAGTATATGCTGGGAGGGGAAATCAATTGCTTTTTACTTAACTTAAGGATATTTGTATTATTTGAATTAACTACAGCAATAACAGATTATGGCATTTTGTAATATCTGGGTAGATTTTCAACTACTCTGTTGATGTGCATTTAGTTGCTCTACAAATTCTAAAGAATTCTGTTAAATGACAATTAAAAATTAGCATAGGTAATCAGAAGATCAGCGATTACGTACTTTTTATCAAAAACTTAAAAGTTATACCAGTCAACAAAGCCAACTCAGATTGCGAAATTTAGAATAGAAAGACAAATGTGAAAGATGAAAAAGATTTCGACGACACATTTTAATGATGACGTCTAAAACTATTGATGCTGTTCCTAACAAAATATTGGCAGATGGCCGAATTGGACTGAAATGTATTACATAGACAGTGGACTGTTTTATGAACGGGTTTTCATATAGTTCAAAATTGCGTAAGTATAGCAACACCTACAGGAAAATTAATTCCGAAATGTTGGACTCGGGTTTAAAAAAGTCAAACGTAACCACACCAGACTAATTGGTGCTAATTTCATGAAAGAGATGCTTTAATCCTATACGTACAGAAAGACACTAACATGATTTTGCTTTGCTTTATTGCTTCACGCACACGTAAATAAATAAAATGCGAAGTAAAGTATTAACACTAGTTTAATAATAATCAAACGTTCATAAGTGAACAAATTGAGAAACAATTAAACTACGCTACGTGATTGTCAATTGATTCAACTGGACTGTCTCAGACTTACTCAGATAATAACCGGTCACGGATGCTGTTTTGCGAAAAACTAAATCCCGGATGTTGGCATTCTGTGATGTATTACGATTTTTGAGAATCTGTTGCTAGGATGTTGCTACAAAACCTTAAAACTGAAAAATAGTTAATGTAGTGCAAGAATTCTCGGTCGTCACGATCAAGAAAAGTTTGAACTCAAAACGTCATCAAAAAAGTTGTAACCACATTATCTTGGCCTTCTATGGCCGCTTTAAGGGCAATTTATTACGTAAAATTCTTTTAGAACAAAGATGAAGTAAAGTTAGAAAGGTATATTTTTTTGCATAAAAAAGAAGCTGACCAATGAAAAATGTTCTTCAAAAATGCCTTATGCGAATTTTCAAATGATTGAATGCTCGTTTCATTCTCCTGATTTGACACCCTCTGATAAATGCGTAGAGGAAGAAACTTCTGTGCCAAAAGGAAAGTGGGGCTTAATCGGTAGCAACTGTGAAGTTATAGATTTCAAACTAAGAAGAAAATTTTTATCGGAAAATCTGAAAATCATTGTATCAATTCACCCTGATGGAAGTGTAAAGATTTAAAGTATTTTAATGCCATGCACAGGAATTACAGGTTGGTTAGAGAAGGTATTCTGTTGGCACAAGAAAACTACATAACAACCTGAATCAGAGCAGACGGCCATGAGAATCGAACCCAAGACCTCACGAATGCTAAGTAGCGCGGTGCTGTTATTCCACAAACTTTGATATTTTTACCCTAATAGATACTCCTCATTTTACACCATTGCAACAATATTTGACATTTTTACAACAAAAATCTCATTAGAAGTGTTAGTACAGGGGTGCAGGTTTTGAGAATGACATCTCTTTGCATGGTAGGTACAAGGAAAGTAGGGATATTAATTTTGCACTTTCCTCACACTATGTGTTGGTGAAACCGATGGCGTTTTGTTCTTGTCAACTATTTTATCTTTTGTTTAAGGTTGATCCCAATACAAACCATAACTTTGACTGCCTACAATAGAATTATATTTACAGTGGGAAACAAATTCAAGAGTGGGTGGATTGTTTTGTATTAATAGCTGACGATGTACAATTTTTCAAGTTTATTGTGTCTTCCCAATAGTATGTGTTGGTTAGGACAAGGGAGCTGACAATAATGTGGCTAACCGTTTTAGATGAAGTAGTACATCTACAAAGATCATTGTCTTTAATTCTTGTAGTATATTTATTTGTAAGTAGTACATAGTCCTGTATAGATACCATGTACCGTTAGGATGTCTATTGATAAACATTGAGAGGACGGAGATATCATACAACACGAAGGTTTAGAGAGCCTGGTAACTATAAACCGTTCAATAGTTATTTTCCCGATAGGAGGCCATGTTAGGGTGATGAATTTCACCCTGTAAATATGCTGTCAGTCATTAACAAAAGTTAGGTTAACGTCATTTTATACAAAATGATAATTTTATGTTAATGTACAAAACGTGGTTTCCATATTTAGTTTTGGATTTTGTGCCACTTTTATTATTGGTTAAGATAAATTTTATGAAAGACAACTTGTTGATTCTGAATACGTTTCATACTTTGTTGAGTAGGCATAATGGTATAATGAAAGTCGTTTTTTAGAGTAATTATAAATTGTACACACAAATATTTAAATATTACAATTTATGTATTTCTTTTCAGTATAAATAAATAAAGCTTTTACAAGCCACTTTAGGCCTATTGCATAACAATCTGTCTCCATTGTCCCTTATTCATGATTTTATTTCTCCAGTCTCCTATTCCTTTCTTTGCTATGTCTTCCATTACTGCCTCCTTCCACCCATTCCTTGGTCGCCCTCTTCTTCTAGTTTCTTGCGCTCTGCCTTCCAATACTATCTTAGTAGCTCTTCCATCTGGCATTCTCCATATATGCCCAAACCATCTTAACCTTTGAGCCTCTTTGTTTGTAAGTCTTCTCCAACCATCCTCCGTCCGAGTCCCTCCAAATAATATCTTTGCAGCATTTTTCTTTCCCACCTATTTATCATGTCTTGATCTGCCACATCCATCGTCCATATTTCACATGCATAAGTAGCTGTGGGTCGAATTACAGTTTTATAATAAGTCGTAGTTTTGCATTTCGCGACAGAAGGTTTAATTTCAAAATTGTCCCGCCCAATAATATTTCTAATAGTTCTTTCAGATACCTAAAACGGTGCAATGCCCAAAATTAAACCTACAGTTACGTCTCAAATGTCAGTAAGCCGGACAAAGATCAGTTTCACTGAGATCTGGCCTGTCGGCTTTATAATGCCTGTAGGCCTTTGTAATTTGTAGTTTTGTGTCACCTTTAATGACTTTCGGCATATTTGATTTAGTATTACAATTTTTTGACAGATAGGTATGTATCCATGACGCCGATGTCCATAAATAGTATGCCTAGTGGCAAACAAAGTATGAAAGCACCAGCAACATTGCACGTTTAACCTCAAAATGTCAAATTAGACACTTTCGTGAGCCTCATGTACTTAACAGCTGATTATGATAAAGTGTCAGAAAGAGATTCTAGGGAGTTTTAATTTTATTAAACATAAAAACAAAATACCATGTCTACCTACCGGGAAAATAACTATTGAACGGTTTATAAGTATCTTATCTTCAAGAGTCCTTAGTTTTATTTCGATTGTCTTTGAGGTTGAAAGTTGTATTTACGTAAGTTCGTTAGCAGTATTTACAATCACTATACCGTAAAGCTAGAGGTGTGGATATATTTTCTCACGCTTTGCTTTTTACATAACATCGCTCTATTACGCAGTCCGCGTCCTTCTTTTGATGTGGGACATGCACATGTTGTATTCTAAATGTATTTCAATCTCCTGGTTAATTTCTAAAGTGGCCTCTGATCATTTCAGTATCCTCATTTCATATATCAAAGCATGAACTCACCCAGATGCTGTCTATCTTGTTCTGTATTGTCAATATCCCTTTAACATTCTTAATTGATCAACATCAAACGACATATTAATGTCATGATGATTTTTTAATGGTCAATAACGTATCTATTGTAGTATCCACACTTAAGGTCGTCCTTGCATGTTTATTGTGAATCTAGGAAAAAAGTGCCGAGGAAAAAAGTGCCCCGGAAAAAAGTGCTTGGAAAAAAGTGCCGGCGGAAGAAAGTGCCGCGGAAAACAGTGCCGGCGGATAAAAGTGCCGCGGAAAAAAGTGCCGGCGGAAAAAAATGCTGCGAAAAAAAAATGTGAATGATTCAAGCGCCTAAATACACTTTTGTTCTAAAATCATTAGACAAGAAATAAAATTAAAAGTAAATATTAAGAATTTATGTTTATTAATAGTTATTAACTACTAAATAAAATATGTACAAGTTTGTTATAAATAGTCACAAAAAAACTAAAGTAAAATCTAATATTTTATAATTAACCCTAAGTTATTCATACACTTGAAATCTAATAGTATGTCCTATGGCACGAAGATTTGTTCGCGCTAATTGCACTTAAGATGGTAGACATAATCCACATGCACTGTAGATAAAAATCTTCAAATTGAGATATTTGTATGTATTATCTATAAATCTGCATTCCTGTCGATTTGGGAACAGGTAAACACAATACATGTTCAAATACTGCACAATGCTACAATGCAGAGGTTTTTAAAAATAAAAGAGTAACTTCCAGTTTTGTTTAAATTTTGTAAACCTTCTTCGACCGGTTATTACTTTATTATTATTTTCTTCCATCGACACTTTTTTCCATCGGCACTTTTTTCCGCGGCACTTTTTTCCGCGGCATTTTTTCCGTCAGCACTTTTTTCCAGGCACCTTTTTCCGCGGCACTTTTTTCCGCGGCACTTTTTTCCGCCACCCGTATATTGTAGTATATAATTGGTTTTCGAAATTTTTTAAGTGGCAATTCTAAACTGATTCCATTTAAACGAGTTGATAATAGGGTTGAGTAAAACACATAGCACCAAAGAAATCACGTTGGGAAATTCTTTATCTGTTACCTAATCTCATATTACTACTATTCAACACCATCGCTGTTCTAAGACGCTTACCGATCGTGTAACGTAATATTGTTGCTTTTTACTTTATTGAATTGTCCGATATATCAGTTATGTTTTGTTAATTATTTTTATAGTAATTAATCCCTTTTTAAAACAGGAGAACTATTATTCAGGTTGGGGCATATGACTGAAATACATTTGTAACGACTCTTGCTGTTCAAACTCAAATTTTCAGGTAAGGTAGATTTCTTTAATACGAATTGTACGCTGATAATTTATTTAACCTCTGAATTCGACAGCACTTTTGGATATTAATTATCCGCTCCTCTTAGGTAATTAATTATGATAAATTATATGAGCTCATTTATTTCTTACTAGTCTTGCCTTTTAAGAAGATCTCGGCTACTTTGAAAGGCTCATAACAGCTAAAGGGCTAACTCCTACAGGTCCACACCAATTCTACCACCAAATCGTAGATGCTGGCACTCCCGAACAGGCAAATGCCAAATGACAATATTTGAATTATTTTATATCAGTATAATTGGCAAACATTTAAAAAGGTATGCTCTTATACAAATTATTTTTTATTGTAAAATAATCATTTTTTCTAGGTAACCAGCCTAGTATGCATGATTTTTCTAGTAACTGCAGAAAATATAAATTTGGTATTTCATAAATCTAAATAAACTTATTAAATAGAACAATCTTAATTTTTCCTTACAAGGAACATGGCAGTTTTACTATACAGTCATAAACGGGTCTAACTGTCACTTTTGATTTTAAACTTGGCTGTTATTAACGGTTTGCAAATTTACATGTTTATATTAACTTTTCCACATTAGAACTCCAAATGGCCGAGCTGTACTTAGGTGTATGTTCGTGCTTAAGTTATTTATCCAACTTCTACATGTGCACTAACTAAATTATAATCTAAGAACCACAATTGGAAATGTCTGTAACTTCGGAACTGTCAAGTCACACACGTTTTGAGAACAATCACTACCGTTGTCATCTTCCCACATCGAGCTGCTATATTGCATAATCAGCTGCTTGGCTTCTGTTAAGTGCTTATTTTCATATTTCTACCAGTCAACTCTTTCTTTACTTTAGCAGCAACCTCTCTATCTTCAATGCAATGTGGTTTTATTAACGTTCTTTTTCTTTCAGGTCGTCAGCTGTTTCTGCATGCCTTTGCTGCATCATCGAACTACATACCATGCTATGAGAATGAACAGAAAACAAAGTGGCTTCATCCATCTTCCAATGAAAATATATTGCATAAATTTAGTGACATTATGGATGATAGTTTCTAGTGTTAGCTTTATATTAATTCTGCACCAATTAACATAACGTTCATGCAAATGTAGTTGTCGAAGCACAGAACCATCGCGATGGCCACTTTGTTGAGCGAAGCACTTATTATCTGTAATATGAATTATTATTTTTTTGTATATATGCTCCCCAAAATAGCTATTTTAGGGACTCATTTGAGTCCGTAAAATGGTACATTTACGGCCTAGTCTCTAAAAGTTGTTATAACAACCTTTTGCGGATTATTTCTCAGTTGAGTCCGTAAAATGGTACATTTACTGCTCATGTGCTATTCATCCGAAAAAACTTTATTTTAGGGACTTGTAACAAAAATAGCTAGTTACTTCAAAAACGCTAAATGAGGGTTGTCTAGCACATCTACAATTCTCAGAGTCATTTACAAATTTCTACAGCTCCATTTTACGAGCAATAACCAGCGTCCTCTCTAATGAGAACTGATTAAAACCACGCGAATTGCATAGAAATCCTTATACAGACGTTGTTGGACGATTTCAAAATAATTTCAAGGGACACATGTGTTGAGTTAGGCATTGCTTATTTTAGTATTTGACCTTGTGGCGTACCCAACCTTTTTTCAAATTTAAAGAGCATTTTCACCTTGTCCATGTCTTGCGCAATGGTTATAAATACACGTGCGAAGCGCAGGAGGCGCCGTATAGTTCGATAATTAAATACAAAAGTACATCCATCTTATGCATAAAAATACGCTAACCCTGAAATTGCGGAGTGAGCCAATTATTTCGTCTATTTTCGAGTACCACCTTTGGCAGACAATGGATCTGGGATAAACCATTCACAAACCAACAATTCGCTGGGATTCCAGATTTGTTCTAAAACTAACCGTCCAGACACGCATTGTGCACCGTAGTAGAGCACTTCTAAATATAAGCTTACTGGAAAATGTGTTTTCCTCTTAGTGTACGATGAGTGAAGCCTCACAAAGACCTCTGCGAATTAGAACGTTTCGTAAAACACAGTAAAAGCTCCGTTAATGCTTTGCAGCATACTTTGATCTTAAGCCAGTCACTCGATTATTGCTGTTAAGTCTAAACTAAACTTGAAATAGTTTGTAAATAGTATTTGAAACCTTAAAATTAGTCAAGCATAAAACGTAAATGTTCGAACGCACTCTCGGTTTTATTTGATTGTTCAGCTGATACTATGCAGTACTCCATAATAAGTACCAGCCTTTTGTTTCTTTAAGATTAGAAAAATGTTGGTATTCTATTATTTAGACAAGTGGCAGATTTAGGAGCAATAAATTGCAGGATTGCAAGGCTAAATTTGTAAAAGTGAGTTTCAAAATCATTGCCAATGATAAAATGTTTCGATATTTTGCTTACATCAGAATATTAAATTGTTTGCACTGCTTTTGAGCAATTTGGACCGACTCCAGTTTTGTATGGCTAGACGTTCACTTCCTAGGTTTCTAGTTGTAGGTGGGCAACAGTTCTTAATATAACGTCGATTATTAGTTATAACTTATAACCAATCGACTATGCTACTGCGTCCCATAAATGCAAATTCTACAAGAGCATAGAAAAAAGATTTTTTTTAAATGAGGCAGTTTATCAACCTCTGAGATATCTATTCGAAACCGGGAAGTAACTACATAAATCTCCCTAAAATAATAATCAGTAACCGGGCAATAGCGTTTAGAACCATCAGTAGACATAAACATATTTTTGAGTTCAATATTCCCCACGATTTATTTTTAAGTATGAAGCATATTTTAAAAATTATATTTTATTAGTACAATGAACTAAGAGTTTAAGTAACGTTCCGGACCAACTCTTCTTCCTGTAGAGCTGCGTACAATAGTTGGTTGCCAAAACGTCATAAATTGAATGTTTTCAATAATAAAATAGGTATATAACGGCACTTAGATTATTACGATTACTAATATGTTCTAACAAATGCGACTAAAAATTTCAATTAATTTAACAGGATTTTGAGATATATTAAAAACTGTAGGGGAATTTTTTGAACTATGTTGAGTGGAACATTTAATTAATTTTTGTGTGTTCCTTAATTGAGGTACTCTTTCGCAGCGTGTTTCATAGATCAAGGAAGTTGATTCTACGACATTTTACTGGCTTCCATATAAATTAGAAAAAAATGGCGTGCGGTAAGTACATTCTGTAACACAAGTGCAGTAAGTAAAACCTACATAATCAAATAATTGAAAATTTGAAGAATATCCTTGTTCTTCAATTGTGAGAAAAATGTTATACGATACTCAATATACTATTATAAAAAAATTTGCCTTGGATTTTAGGTATTTTACGTTTTAATTATTTTGTATTTGTCAAACTCCGCCATAGACGGTCCCAAGTCCGGGGCTGGTTTAGCACACCACCCCTGGTAAAAGTCGCCAATGCTCATAGTGCCGATAAAGCCTCAAGTAAGACAAACAGTGAGAATAAGGTAGACGAGTAAGGTCAGAGGATGGTTCATAACGACAAGGTTTAAAACCAAAACTAAATTTATTATTCAAGTAAGCATAGTAAAGCCTCGGAAAAAGGACGGAATAAAATGACGAAGGACACGGCGAGGACTTGGAAAGAAGGAAAAAGAAAAATCAAATATACAACTAAGGTGTTGGAGCATTGCCTCTTGACACAGCAAGTATTAAGAAACAATAATGGAAATGAATAGGCACAAGATCGATATATGCTCTTTATTTGAAATTAAGAAAACAAAAGGAAAAGGAAGCGTCAAATATCAAAACTATATATTGACCTATAGTGGGAAAGATAAAGATAAAAGAGGTAAATCTGGAGTTGGATTGCTTATACATAAAAAATATGACCATCCTATTGAGGAAATAAGATAATTATATAGTGCTCAACAAATGAACTGGACCATTTGTATATATTGGTACAATATTGAAAAATATTTTCCAAGAGAACAGTCATGACATTTTAGCAACCTTTCAGGATTGTGTCACTATAAAAAGCATTTATTTTCATAATTTGTTTTAAAGAAAACTAAGTCCATTAATAAAATATTATCATTTGAAAGTTTTGAATTTTGCTCAAATGTTGATAGCACGTTACATACAAAGTATGCCAAATCGTTGCCAAAAATGTTTCGAGGATACTCAAAACACTATTAATTTCGTGTTTTTTGTTCTTCCTCGTATTTTTGTTAAATGTAGTTTTTTTATAATTTTATTATTTTTTTTAATATGACTTTGGTAATACTTCAGTTGATGTTTGAGGACAGTGCAATTAAATATGCTTAATATGAGTACCTATACTATAAAACAAAAACTTTTATATATATTTTTATGACATAGGTAACAAATACAATTATTATGGGTGGCCCAGTTCATTTGTTGAGCAGTATATAAGCAACAAATTACTCCACACAAAACTTTGACACAGGCAAAATATACCTATATTATGGTTCTTCTATAGTGCTATCCCTGAAAGAACTATATTCTAGTAATCCATACGTACAGAAAATACACGATGTGCTGTTCGAGATACAAAACAAATATATAAAGTTTATCTAGATACCTTCACATATAGGCATAATTGGGAATCAAATGGCTGATACAAAAGAAGCTACCACAAACATAGTACTAGATGATCCGACAGTTAGTGCCCCAGATATGAAATGCCTAAATAAACATAATCTTCTACTTAAATGGAACAACTATTGGATGTGGGCCTGGTCCTCCCCATCCCTGAGTCGAAAACTGGAAGTGGGTCTATCAAGACTGAGGATAGGACATACGAGAACTACTCACGACTACCGTTTACAACGTGATGACCACCCCGTTTGTGACGTTTGTCAAACCAATCTAACCGTTTCACATATTATCCTATATTGTACCAAATATTCAAGAGAAAGAAATGCAGTTCAACTTAGCGAAGATCTAAAATCAACATTGGGAATAGACAATAATGAAATAA
Organism: Agriotes lineatus; assembly: GCA_940337035.1. NCBI lineage: Eukaryota > Metazoa > Arthropoda > Insecta > Coleoptera > Elateridae > Agriotes > Agriotes lineatus. The sequence goes on along the minus strand of CALNHX010005796.1, from coordinate 90,299 downwards.
AAAAACTGATCGTGTTCTTAAAATCAACTAACATAGGAAATAGATTGTAAACTTTAATTAGTGCCAAAGACCTTAGTTGTTGAGGCACTATAAAACTAAATTTTAAAAAACTCGATTTTTATTTTTAAGGTTATTCGTCAAATTTGTTTCTATGAACTATTCGTGGAAATGCATCAAACAACCCTACGTTAATTATCAGGTACGTATTGATTAAAAATGCAAAAGTTACATCTTAACCAGTTTCTAGTAAAATTTTGCGATTATTTATTTAGCAATATGACTTAATCGCACAACGGGTCTCTTGTCTCTTTTCTAAAACTGTTCCAGTGCAGATTTTGAAGGTTGCTACATTTTCAAATTAAACACCAAACTATTCAATTCTCAATACAATTAAAAAGGGAAAACAGAAACAGATCAATTACAGAAGCGTGAGGGTATTGCAATGGTTAATATTTTTGATGTTTCTTTCAAAGTCAATTTTGCAATTTCTAACTAATACGTACCTGGTTATTGTTTGTTTGTTATGGACAAAGCCTAGACATGGGAAGTACCAGGTATATTAATTAGACACCGACTGTGGTCATATGGTCAAAGTCCTACTTAGAATTTTGCCAAGACTAAGGAGTGCCAACTCTAACAATGGATCTTTTACATGCTACACATTGTAGTGACATCGGATCCACAGCTTTACATCACAGTTGAATGATGCCATTCTGTAGAAGTTTTCATCCGCATTTTTTAAACCTCACTGGGACCGGAAAACGAACTCTCGATCCTTAGATTAGTAGCCAGAATGCTTAATCTGATAGAGTCCGTCAAAATATTCCCATATTTTTTCAAAATATAGCAAAGCAAAATGGCATTTATTTTTTCAAAATATGGCATATAAAATGGCATTTATTTCAAAATAAAGCATAAAAAATGGTAAGTATTTATTTCAAAAAGTTGAAATTTTAGAAAAAAAATCACCAGTAATATTAAAAATCCCACAACACAAATACAAAAAACAAAGTGATCTGATAAAACGACGGGCACAAGGCAAGTAAGTGGAACGTAGGTATCCGAGGTGCATTGAAGGGAAGGGGGAGAGCGCGGGGTTGTTGTTGACGAGTGGACGTAACGGGATACTTACCTGAGCGTTGAGGAGCGCGACGAGTGGTCATCCCCGCCCCGGGCCATCGACCTTAGTACCTGGCACCTGCATGTCTATTTTGAAATTTGTAAGCCCTTTTGTTATGAATTAGCCACATAATATTGATTTTGATTGGAATATAGCATTAAAATATGGCATTTATTCAAAATATAGCATTTATCACGAAATAGGGCATTTTATAGCATTTATGGCAACCAACAAATGTGGTTAATTCCACCAGTTACTACGCGAAACGCCTAAATACGAAATCTGGCCCTAAAGGGGCCTACAGTAAGAAACATGGCAAAATGGCATTTGACGGACTCTATATAATCACTGAGCTACCGAGCCGGACAACGTAGGATTGTGTAATGGTTGATTATATTTCCACAAAGAATAAATAAATTTGACATATAATCCTAAAAATAAAAAACGAGCTTTGGATGGTCTAACTATATCAGTGTTTATGCACCTGACATCAACAAACCTAAAGAAGTCAGGAAAATGTTCTTTGATAGTTTACAGCAAATACCCGCAGATCAAAAGGTATTTGTGATGGGCGATCAAAATGCTAGAATAGGTAGTAACGTTATTCCAAGGGTATCACAAATATTCAACGAAGAAATATTGAACGATAGAGGGAAAATGCTAATAACACTAAGTGCACAACAGAAGCTGTGAATTAATGATACCTCTTTTTCCCCACGAGATGCGATACAAGTGCACTTGGCCAAATACAAGAGGACAACAATCTGTTATTGACTAATAAATCTCTAAAAATTATAACGCCAATGACTGCGATGATACAATTGCTGGCCGGCCAATTCAGATAGACGGTATGAAGTTAAATAAAAGAAAGCCAAAATGAGCTCTAAAGAATCTTTCAATTAACAGCAAGGGAGTCCAGGTATCATAGAGCATTCGTAAACTCCTGTTGTATAAATATTCTAAAATAAAAGCTCATGCAGTAGTAACAATAACAAAACCACAATGCTAGTATCACAGTATGTAGTAGTATGTAGTACAAAGTATAGGTGATTATTCGCTAAGCATATGTTAACGCAGAGTAATAAATTAAGCCCAAATTTAAGGTGAACCTCATAATACAAACTCGGCTTGCGAGAAAATTAGCTTATAATACAAATTAAAAGGTACAAATACATAGTGCAACAGTTTAAAAAAGTGTTCGGTATGTAGATGGAAACATTGAGTACGTCCAGGCACGAAGTTCGTGAACCAAACTGTAGATAACTGCCAGAGTTTCAAATGCAGCCTTCGAAATTCTGACAGATTTCGGCACGTACGCTAGCAATCGAATGAGGCACTCAGCATCGAATCACTGTCCACAGTATTAAATTCTTTTACATAAAGGAAAAATTGAAACTTGTTACTTAATTCCTTTGTTTATCCCCTTTCTGCCCACTAGGAAGTTCGCGTAGCTGGCACAGAATCGTCTGAGGTAGAGCCCCAAACTGGCAGGTGTTTTATAAGGCCCATATCAGGTCAAGATCGACGCCCTCAAGGTGAGAATAGCGAATAACGGGAGCTCCGAGCCTGTGGCCTAAATTAGTTTTGGGCCACGTGAAGAAGTGGATCAGCAAAGCGCTTTAATCCGCCAGAATTGATGTGAGGAGACATTTCTCGGTAAATCGCCAAGGTTGCATAAGCCCCCAAAATCAGCAAGGGGCAAATTCCACCAATCATAAACTGCAAGCCCGCAAAAGCACTGGACAAATTAAAAAGCGCCAAAACTGTTCGCCTTCACAGCATCGAACAGAAAGAAATTGATATCCAACCGGGCGGGGAGCACGTGAAATTCAAAATCTATACTACGGAATAACGTAAACTGCGCGCACAAACCTGCGAAGTTTAAAGAGGCGTGTTATAAACGTAACAATACTTTATGTTATGTAATAAAAAGTAAATATTAGAAGAAAAGAGATAGACCAAAGAACAATTGAGGCAACGATCTATCCAAAATACCGAGTGAAGAAATATTGGACGTGACTGATACCAAAGTCTTATCACATCATGAGAAAGGCTGAGGGTTACAAAGAAATGCGCCTCCTGATATTCATCGACACCATATGGTACAAGAAGACTTTAAAGCTGACCCGGAGCTATTAAGAAACGTTTGCGTGTGGTGTGTGAATTGTTCCTAAAGCAGTTTGTTAATGCTTTACGGTGCTATGCAAGCAAATTAAGACAAATTGTCGGATCTAATGGACTAAATTTCCGATTACTGTTTCCAATTATCGTGAAGGCTTCTTGTCGACATTTTAGTCGAATGTGAGAAATTATCGACGCCCTGCACATCAATTATCATCATAAAGCGTTCATTATCGAGGACTGACCGCTCGACCGATGTTGATTCTGCTAATATTTCTGTCGGCACTCGCTGCGAGAGTGCTTTGCATTCTTGCATCTGTCGACGCTGTACCCAGCTAAGTCATTTTTGATTTACCACTTAATGTTGTGTTTTGAAGAAGAACCTATTGTTTGTTGCGATCTTGGCCGTTAGCTGGTGCCGATCATACGTACCGTTATGACTGTTCTTTGAATAGCTGTTTTAAATTACTGTTTCATTGTCATTTGTAAAGCGTAAAGTCAGAGTATAGAGCAGCCCATCGCTTCGAAGGTAAACTTCTCCAAGTCGGGGCTTTCTCCGAAAAGCATCCTAGGTTATTGAAATTGACTTAGTGGCGCCTAACAGCCAATATCATCAGCTCGTACGTCTTTACAGATTCGATGTTTATACTTTTATACACTTACACTTTTAGAGTAAGTCCATATCCCATTGGTGTGAGGTGTGTGAAGCTTTTATTTTGTTACATGTCGTAAATTAGTTTTTGATCTTCTGAAGTACAATATAAAATAGATTTATACAAAATTACAAAGTTTAATAGAATTTTATCATTGAAAATCATCTGGAGGTTTTACTTTTAAAGTATCAGACTTTCATAAATGATTCGTTGTCGAGAATAGAGGTTACTCTTATTAGTGGTTCAAAGCGTACACACGAACTGATCGAAATTTTTTTGCACTCAAGGAAACTATAAAGTTTAGAGTATAATACCAATGTACTAATAGTACGTTATCCAATCCAGTCGTCGAGTGATAGTTACAATAATATCTGAATATGTTGAACTAAATGTCGGTTGTGTGAAAAATTATTCTGCTTGGGTTTCAGGTCTCCTCCCAGAACAGAAACTACGTCGCATTGTAGTTTCAAGAGAGGCCAGGTGTGAGGATGGAACCTTTAACCTTCGGCACCGCAACCGATTTCCTTGACCACTCGACCAAGCTGACGCTTTGACTATATAAAATTCATATAAATCTTTCCTCAACCCGAAATAGAAGCAAACCCAGATTACGATGGAAAATTTGAATTGGAAGTAGGCCACCTTAATCTTAAAACAGAACAGATAATGATGCTAATGGACATCAAATGTATCCGTATAAGCTCTAAGTCTCCTATTCAGCATTTTCTAAATTGATTTATTATTAAAACTAAATATTAGACAAAAGCTGAATTTAACTTAGATGATTTAAATTAGGATTCTTATTAGCTAAAAAAAAGAAGTCAATACATGTATAGCATTAGTTAATTTACAATCCGGATTTCATAATCACAACCATCGCCTTCAGCTTTTGCAGCTGCATCACAAAAGAATAGGAAGATCTAGAAGTTCGAATTAGAAAGAATCGTAAACAAACGTTGGCAACACAGTTGTTGACAATGATGCGAACAAGGGCCATTATGTTACATTAAATTTCTTTTGTAGTGGTTTGGCAAACCCACATCTGGATAAAAATAACTTACAAGTCGGTATTAACAAATCTCGTGGAAGATTTTGGATTTTTAACTTTGTTACTTTAATTTTTTGTAATAGTAATCGATTGCATGAATGTTTTATGACACATTTAGCCGTTTTAACGTTTATTAAAAACAGATTCATTAGATATTTACGTACTGAATCTCTAAATCTAATGTAATATCAGATGAAAATAAAACTGCTGCAGTACGGCGTAGATAGGTGGTTGGACAAATACGAGCATACATAAACATATTTAATTTACAAGGGCATATAAGTACAAACGATCGATAAACATTATATAAACGCATTAGCCGGGAAATAGGGAATAATTTATAAGTTAAATAAAATATTCAACGGAACTACATTTTCGTTTTGATTTGCTGATAAAATAAAAGTTAAAATAAAAGCTTTTATGGACATTGAAGTAAATGCTTTTCATTTTACGTGTTGTCGTCATACGTCATACATCACATGTAGCTCAAGTAGATTTTTACTTCCTTTTACTACTATAACGGAAGTATTGGATTCACCCCAAAAATTCGAAATTGAGTTTTCAACAGATCTTCACGTTTTAGAGTCCCCTGATCTCAAAAAACATATTTTTTTTCATTGGTCTGTCTGTCTGTCTGTGTGTCTGTCTGTCTGTGTGTGTGTCTGTGAACAGAATATCTCAAAAACGAAAAGAGGTATGGCATTGAAACTTCATATATAAGTTTTGTGTACTATGTAGATGAGACAGCAAGCTTTTGAAGAAAATCGCATAACCGGAAGTAGGTGTTTACTCTTGTGATTTTTCAGTTTTTTTCGATTTATTCAAAAACGGCTCTAACGATTTTTTTTAAACTTTACATTGTTCTTACATTTTTAATGTGTATTGATGTGAGATAGGTGATTTTTCAGTTGAATACTTCTAAAGTGGGTTTCTTTTGTTTTTTTTCTATTTTTTTTATTAACTCCTATTTGAAATAAAACACCCGGTATATTATTACATTTTTGAATTCACCTTAAAATTCTAGAGAAAATTTGTCTCTTCAACTAACACTCGATTTTGTACCGTTTTTGTAGAATTTGTAATTTTTGAAAATTTTTAACAAATGGTTAAAAATTAAAAATGAAATTTTTGACTAATTATAAGATCACTGTAAAAGGAAGTTGTGTGAGTGTATCACACCAGATTTTTTAATTTACGTTTCAAAAGCGTGATCAATTACCTTAAAATTTTTAAAGTTATACACTATCACTGTTACAGGGGATCAGATTTTAATATCTGAAAGCTAAAATAAATGTTGGGTCTGTGATATTTCACTCTAGTAACAATAACACAAAAATCCAATAGGGTGTTACAGTGTTGGTGTCCTCAAAATTTAAACCATTTGGGATTGTAATGTTCTCTAACATTCTCTAACTAAGATAAAGTTAACATCATTCATGTTTACGCTTCAACTGCAGAAAGCCATAGAAAGCTATAGAAAGAAAGACGGTTTATCACAGGTTTGGGCCTTGGACCTGGAATATTTAAGTTCTGATGCAACATCCCCCGTGTGGGATTGTTAGTCCCCCATCGGGCGCCTCCCAAAGTAGCGGAATAGGGGATGCTCACCAGATATGGTGGGTAAAACTAGCACATGACACAACTTTCGAATGGCGAACTTAATGGCACCTCTACATAAAAATGACAAGATGGCCGAATGAATTTCGGTATAAGCATTTTTCTCTTAAAGGCCAACAGCTTGGGGGTTGAACTAACAAGGGGGCACTCTTTTGCCCTAGGGTTGAAAAAAATTGCCCCAAAGGTGGTCGAAGCCCATATAGTAGTCAGCTGTATAATAATTCAGAAGGCAAGAGAAAATCACTGGTTTAAAGATCTGATAAGGATCACTTCTCATGTCATTGTTCAATTCAAAATATTTTAGAGTCTCAATTTCCCTATTCGGCTCTCAGAGGGGAATGTTTTGAATGGTGCTAGTGCAATATGGAACGTTCGCAGTTTTTGCTCAGCAGGAATACTACATACATAGTGTCATATTAGAAATGGAAAGACTTCACATTAGTATACTTGGTTTAAGTGACGTTCAGTGGACAGGATGTGGAAAAATGCTATAAATGGCAGGATGTACTTTTCAGGAAATGATAGTACTTTTCATAGATGGAATAGCATTGTTGATAAAACAGCGGAACTCATAGTATCCAGAATTCTACCATATGCAGACCAACTAGTTTTATTGAAATTTGCCTTAAACAAGGTCCCAGTAAATGTTATTCAGGTCCATACACCCACGGCTGATAAACATGAACAAGAAATGGAAATCTTTTACGAAGATCTAGATCAAGTTACACATCTATAAAACAAAACATCAGGGTCTCATCGCGATGAAGTACGTGGCTGTGTTGGTAAATTTTGACTGGGCATTCGTAACGAACGTGGAGACAAACTGGTCGAGTTTTGTCAAAAATTGGAAGTGATAATAACCAACACCGTCTATCAAATTGCCTCCTCGACGTCTCTACGCTTGGAGAGCACCATCTGATGGAATCCAGGCTATAATTCGAAACCCGATGGACTATATTGTAATACGTAGAAGATTTAGAAATGCTATCCAATTAGTAAAAGCATCGGACCATAATCCCGTTATAGCGGTGATGAACATAAAATTGAATAAAATACCAGAGAAAGCAACAATCGGAAGAACGATCACCCGAAAGTAGAAAAACAAAGACGATTATGAAAAAGTTAAGAAAAACAGAAATTACGAATTAAGCAAACTAAGCCAAAGTGTTAATGATAATGAGTCGGGAGATTTAAAAAATGGCAGAAGATTCTAACGTTACTCTTGGAGGTGAGTAGAGCAGCATTAAAAACTACAGTGGTAAACAGAAAAGAATTGGTGACCTGATGGAATCAAGACGAGAACACAAAAATAAAGATATGCAAACCTATAAAATCATTAGTTCTGATATCAGACCTAAAGTAAAACAGGCAGATGCAAGATGGTTACTGGATATATACCGTGAGATTGAAGCCTGTCAGAGTAAGTAGGATAGTTTCAACGTACATAAAAAATTTGAGAAATGACTGGTAAGAAGAAGTTTGGGCAACCTGACGTTTTGGTAAATAAAAATCGAGAGGTGGTCACCGATCTAACCCAAAAACTTCTGCGATGAACAGAATATATTCGAGAACTTTTTAGCGATGATGGTGAAGAAATAGCAATCTCTGACATGGGGTATACAGGTCCAAAGATATTAAGAGAAGCAGAATGCGATTAAAAATGCTAAATCGGAGAAAGTAGTAGAACCTAATAATGTGCCTGCAGAACTCTTAAAGCTCATTGGTGAAGATACTCTTACGAGCCATACCTTAAAGATCTTTTTGAAGATAATGCACAATCGAATCTTTATATAAATGGAGTATCAGTGATACTCAGATGGGTTTTAGGAAGAGAACAGAAACTAAGGAGGCATTTTTCGAAATGAATGTAGTACTGCAGAGGTGTCTGGACATAAACAGTAACATTCATACTTATTTCATTGACTTCAAGATAGCATTCGAGAGTCTAACAGTCGAACCTTTGGAGATATTGAAGAAAAAACACCGATAGTAAAAATGAATAACATTTAATCTGTACTGGTATCAAATAACACAAGTCGAAGTTGAAAGTCTAAGTGAAGCTGTTAAAATATGTCGGGGTGTTAAGTAGTGTTGTGCCAAGATCAAGATCACTTTGAAAGTAAAAACTGCACAGTGATAGTTTATACACACCGCAAGGCCGCACTTCGGCGGATTATCGAAAGCGAAATACAACCAGTCAAGTACCAGCTGAAATGCATGCAAAAACAAGACGACGTTCCATAATCAGCAGATAGCGAAGATATATAGCCCACTTCACTCCAAAGGAGGAAGTGTAACATAATACCGCTTACAGCGGTCAACAATCTACCAATGTGCATAATCATTGTGCAAGTGAATTCACCTTATTGGCTGATGTCAACGCCAAAATATAAGACAGTCAAGACCACCATCGCCTGAGATATATGCTTGGAAAATACGGATTGGGCGAGAAAAATGACAGAGGAGGGCGTTTACAATAGTATATTATGTTACGAATTTATAAGATGCATTTTGTAGCACGCACGGATTTAAAGGAGTAAGTGCTACAAAATGCCTTATAAACGAGGTATCATACAGTATTTTATCTACTTTGCCACTTTTTTAAGCAAAAAAATGAAAATTTTTAGTATTTTTATTATAGCATCGCTTTGCGTATCGTAATAGCCTCAGTACGAACGCAAGGTAGGTAGATAAATTCTATTTACAACATAGAAACTAATGAATGTAATGATGACTTCCTAATAATAATAGTACTAACGCTGACGAAAACACCGGTAAGAAACTGACACCTAGTGGAAAATGGATTCCAGAAATGACAACACGCGCAGCAGTCTTTCGACCTTTAACTGCAAAAACAGAACAATCTGCCCACTCACAGAGCTACAATAAGTACAATTTGGTAGGAGCAAGCAACCTTATCGAAATCGAAAGTGCAACTATTAGGTACCAGGTGAAATGCATAACACACAAGACGATGTTCCACAATCAACAAAAACAGAAGATACAGAACCCACCTTACATCAAAAATGGAAGTGCAACATAATACCGCTGTCAGCGGTCAACAATCTACTAATATGCGTAATCACTGTGTATTTGAATTCATCTTATAAGGTGATTTCAACGTCAAAATAGGAGACAGTCAAAATCATGACCATCACCTGAGATATATGCGTGGAAAATATGAATTGTGTGAGAGAAATGAAAGAGTAGAGCGTTTAGGAATTCTGCTTACAACACTGAAAGCAGATTGACTTCTTAATGATAAATTTGCGATAGAAAACATCATTTAATAACTCCCCAACATATCTAGAAGTAGACTGTGGGAATGACTATCAACTTTTGCAATGGATTTCAAGTTACGATTCAAAGACATGCGAAAACCTAACCTGCTAACCTCGAATTTGACATTGACGTACAGTGTCACCAACTTATTATTCATACGTTGAATTTCCACAGCCCTCTGAGGAACAGTTTTTTTGGATCTCTCGATATATGCTGCGCATTCGTGGGCTAAATATCGTACGAGCATCTCTATCCTCCTAGCAGCTGAAAAGTACAAAGCTATCTTCCATCTGTTTGCAGCACGTTCTAGGGTGTTTTGGACATATCCCAGACGTCAGACGAAAATCTTGAAGATCTAATAGTATTGGGGAATGTTGAGGGATACAGAGGTAGAGACTGCTCCCCAATTCGTTAGACCGGTTAACTATAACGTATTACTAAAGGCTCCTTCCATGAATCAATAACAACTGCAGAAGATCTGAACCAAAGAAGAGAGAAATAAGGGAAGATGGCGATGAGAGGAAGTTCTGAAATTGATAAATATAATTTTATATCATTTTCGGAAAACAAAGCATTGAAATGTAGCAGTAGATTTTTGGCTGAGTATTTCGAACGACAGGAAAGAAATATTACTGCAATTTTGTCAAAGACAATACTTAATCTTAATAAACACATGGCTCGAACCACTTCCAAGTCATCACCTACATACATGGCAATCGACCGCAGAAACTGCAAATCCAAATACATAATCAGCCGGGGTCGGTAGCTCAGAGGTTAAGCATTCTGACTATTGATTTAAGGTCGCGAGTTTGATTCACGGTCCCGGTGAGGGTTTTAAAAAGAAAAAAATGCGGATGGAAACCTTTACAGAATGCCATCATTCGGAAGTGATGTAAAGCCGTGGGTCCCATGTTACTACGATATGCAGCATGTGAAAGATCTCTTGCTAGGGTTGGAACTTCTTAGTCTCGGCAAAATTCTAAGTAGGACTTTGACCATATGACCAAAGCAGTCGGTATCTAAGGTACCTGGTACTCTGCATGCCTAGACCTTGTCTATTAACAAACAAACAAGCAAACAATACATAATCAGATAGACTGTACCGTGATAAATACATGTTTCCAAAAAGAAACAATTAGGATTAGTGAAAATCTACTCATTTAAAGCTCAGACAACGATTTTAGCTTGGCTCACTATACACGGACAAGATATAAATGGAGGGTTAGTATGCCGAAGAGGCAGACGTACTTCAAAATGACAGTGAAACGACTAGCTTAGTCACAAAACTGATTTGTATAGTACAGTCCAGTAGGCGATTTAAGATATTGTGCACTTGATTAAGAAAAAGAAGAAGAAAATGTTGTAATGGATATACATACTAATAATATCATCTACAAAGATGCTCTGAAGCAAACATCCCAGTAACCATTTCTTCTTAGCAATTTAATACATAATAACAAAAGGTGTTTTCAGTAAAGCCGTGTTATATTTAAATTCAAGAGTCTTATCGCATTGTATTGATCAAATTAATCAGTTGTGTGTAAACGAAGAGAAGAAATACTTGAAACTGAAGAGACGTTCTAAGCTCAATTATTAAACTAGGAATTCTTACACAACACTGCTTCGTCGCGTTCTTTCTAATCCGCTATACATCCTCAGATCTATTCCTCATCAAGAACAATTTAAATTTCGTTGACAACCACAAATCGCAGGAAGCGATGACAAGAGCAACAGACTTGAGTAATGAGATATTTGGCAAAACATTCTGAATAAGATCATATGGGTGGGCGGATACGCTGCCAGTTTCCGCTTATACCCAGAGATAAAGTCACTTTCTCCTTATTTAATCTCTTTATCGCCTCAAAACTTCCAAGTAGTATTCCACCTCCACCAACTGAACTTTTGGTGGCCAAGGAAAGCAGTGAGTCTTGTCTTGAGCTTCCGATTTTGATGCGCTTTATAGGGCTTTTTTCTGGCATTTTCCACTGAGAAGATTGGGTTTTGGCATCAAGGTCATAACCGTACACCCATTATTCATTGGATTTGAAACATTTTAATGCTAATTCGTTGCTCAAAATTCCCAAGTAGTATTCCTTGTCCACCATATGATTTTCTGGTGACCACGGAAAGCAGTGAGGATTGTCTTGAGTTTCCGATTTTGATGCGCTTTCTTTGACTTTGTTTTTTCTGGCATTTTCCACTGAGAAGATTGGGTTTTGGCATCAAAGTCATAACCGTACATCCATTATTCATTGGATCTGAAACAGTTTAATTCTAATTCGTTGCTCAAAACTCCCAAGTAGTATTCCTCATCCACCATCTGGCCTTTTGGTGGCCAAGGAAAGCAGTGAGTCTTGTCTTGAGCTTCCGATTTTGATGCGCTTTATAGGGCTTTTTTCTGGCATTTTCCACTGAGAAGATTGGGTTTTGGCATCAAGGTCATAACCGTACACCCATTATTCATTGGATCTGAAACATTTTAATGCTAATTCGTTGCTCAAAATTCCCAAGTAGTATTCCTCATCCACCATCTGACCTTCTGGTGGCCAAGGAAAGCAGTGAGTCTTGTCTTGAGCTTCCGATTTTGATGCGCTTTATTTGGCTTTTTTTCTGGCATTTTCCACTGAGAAGATTGGGTTTTGGCATCAAGGTCATAACCGTACACCCATTATTCATTGGATCTGAAACATTTTAATGCTAATTCGTTGCCCAAAACTCCCAAGTAGTATTCCTCATCCACCATCTGACCTTCTGGTGGCCAAGGAAAGCAGTGAGTCTTGTCTTGAGCTTCCGGTTTTGATGCGCTTTATTTGGCTTTTTTTTCTGGCATTTTCCACTGAGAAGATTGGGTTTTGGCATCAAGGTCATAACCGTATACACATTATTCATTGGATCTGAAACATTTTAATGCTAATTCGTTGCTCAAAACTCCCAAGTAGTATTCCTCATCCACCATCTGATCTTCTGGTGGCCAAGGAAAGCAGTGAGTCTTGTCTTGAGCTTCCGATTTTGATGCGCTTTATTTGGCTTTTTTTCTGGCATTTTCCACTGAGAAGATTGGGTTTTGGCATCAAGGTCATAACCGTACACACATTATTCATTGGATCTGAAACATTTTAATGCTAATTCGTTGCTCAAAACTCCCAAGTAGTATTCCTCATCCACCATCTGACCTTCTGGTGGCCAAGGAAAGCAGTGAGTCTTGTCTTGAGCTTCCGATTTTGATGCGCTTTATAGGGCTTTTTTCTGGCATTTTCCACTGAGAAGATTGGGTTTTGGCATCAAGGTCATAACCGTACACCCATTATTCATTGGATCTGAAACATTTTAATGCTAATTCGTTGCTCAAAATTCCCAAGTAGTATTCCTGGTCCACCATATGATTTTCTGGTGACCAAGGAAAGCAGTGAGGATTGTCTTGAGTTTCCGATTTTGATGCGCTTTCTTTGGCTTTGTTTTTTCTGGCATTTTCCACTGAGAAGATTGGGTTTTGGCATCAAGGTCATAACCGTACACCCATTATTTATTGGATCTGAAACATTTTAATTCTAATTCGTTGCTCAAAACTCCCAAGTAGTATTCCTCATCCACCATCTGACCTTCTGGTGGCCAAGGAAAGCAGTGAGTCTTGTCTTGAGCTTCCGATTTTGATGCGCTTTATTTGGCTTGTTTTCTGGCATTGTCCACTGAGAAGATTGGGTTTTGGCATCAAGGTCATAACCGTACACCCATTATTCATTGGATCTGAAACATTTTAATGCTAATTCGTTGCTCAAAATTCCCAAGCAGTATTCCTGGACCACCATATGATTTTCTGGTGACCAAGGAAAGCAGTGAGGATTGTCTTGAGCTTCCGATTTTGATGCGCTTTCTTTGGATTTGTTTTTTCTGGAATTTTCCACTGAGAAAATTGGGTTTTTGCATCAAGATCATAGCCGTATACCCATTATTCATTGTATCTGAAAATTTTTGATGCTAATTCGTTGATCAAAACGCTCGGCCATCGTGAAGAATTCTGAAATGCCTCATACCACTACTACTTGTGGTTGATGCGACTGGGTTAGTTCGTACATTAACATCCCCTCTAATAAACCCCCAACTTTAATTGCAATAGTAGAATGATTTGGGAGATTATGTTATTGGTCGAATAGTTACCGAACAAACCTCGTATTCTAGTTCAATAAGTTATAACACTGATCTGGAAGTGTTTAGCGCAGTTTCAAATACGTTTTCATTAATTTCTTATAATAATTGAAAAGAAACTTTCTCGGTTAGTTTACTATTGATGTGAATGTTGATTCAAGTAATTAACTGTGAGACTCGGTAGTTAGATTTTATTAGCTCTTACCTTGACGGGTACATAACCATCATTATATCGAAAACAATTTCAAGGATCTTTAAACTGATTATTTTCTTTACATTAGTGCCAAATGTTACAGGTGGCCTAACGTATCAAAAATGCAGTTTGACACTTTGCCAAACGGTTGTACTTAGATGCTAAAATTCGAAAGCAAGCACAGGTGACCAATATAAAAATTTTCCATGTCATATGTTCGTCCTTACTCACATTCTAAATACATGTTGATGATGATAGTAACATAGAAAAGTAAAAATCGAAATTTAACGTTTGGTAGAAGCGTCAACTACATAAGTACGAGTATAAGTCTATACAATTTTCAGTTTAAAATAACCTACACTTTACATTGATATTTATTCAAAAATTGTATTAGAAGTTAAAATATTATTTTTTATTTCAAATATTAAGAATATTCAGTTGTTGCAGTATTTATTTTTCTTCTTTATTTTTTATTTCATCCGGATGTGAACAAGGCGACGCAAACTGTATTCGTTGCAATCCGAAAAATCGGCGTGCAGATTATGACAAACTATTTTCTCAGGTTGATGACTTAGGAATTTCAACCTTTGCCAGAGGATCTTTGTTTTTCAACGTAACCTTGGACGATGATCTGCAGGTGATGATGCGTATGCTCGTTAATCATTACTTTACCGAGGTATTCTAGTTTTTATTTTCCGGTCTCATTTTAAAATTTGATCTTCAGTTAGGACCCTTAACTCTTCGCCTTAATGCAACCGAGTCATATCAATTTGGTTGTTCTGTTAATGGCTTAGTTGTTGCCCAAGAACACCTCTGGTCGAGTTTTGATCGCAACCATATCTCAGAAGGTACTTATTAAAATAGTATTGCGCAACTGTCTAAGGACTTCGCTGATTAGTGCTAATTAGTAATAATAGAGATATTTTTACAATTTTATGTAAATGTCAAATCGTTTCAATGTAATTGCATATTGTAGCTTTGCAGTTAATTACCATCAAAGTTTATTATTAAAATCTGATCTATAAATATCAATTGAATGACGAACCAACATTTCTATAAAACCATTAGCTAAAATTCTTGATTTATGTTTCCCTAAAATCATATCCAATAAGAGTGTTTATATAATCTTTTAATGAGCAAAGTACTACATCGTTTGTTTTGATAACAGTTTTAAACAAACACGTATAAGTTAAATATTTATTTTCCTACAATTTAGGTTTTAATGTAGCTATGAAATGTTATATTAGAAGATTTTCCTAAAATCATTCAGTTGCTTTTGCTAGACTATCAGTATGAATAGCTAACAACTGCGTAAACTGTTGAGAAATATATTATCTAACGTTCACTCTATAGATGTCCTAAAACGCTATTATCGTGAGAATTTGGCAAAACGTTTTCTGGAATAAATAGTTTTCATAAAAATATGTCAGTGATATAACATTAAGTTGAGGATTACATAGTGATTATTAATCTACAGTTAAAAATAAATTAAGGAAGATGTGTTAAATACCTTGGACGATGCACGGCGCCTTTTTGCCGACATAGAAATTGGGTTACACCGTTATAAGAGGAAGAACAAACATAAACGCAGAAAAAGACCGGGACGACCAACTTCACTAACGATGCCTGAAGATACTGATGCCGTAAAAATATGATATTGGCAAATCGCCAAATTGAACCGAAAAAGGCAGTGGGCTTTTCCCATGAACGGGTTTTTCATACAGTTAATGTTAGCTATGATAAATATTTCAGTGAAATGGACGGACATATATAGAATTCACGAACACTCTAGAGTACCACAGTAGATGTTGAATGCTAAGTTATGTAGAGTATACTGTGTTGTTGAACATGACTTGTTAGTGGTTGGAATAGTAACTATACCTTGGATAACAGAATAAGTCTGCTGAAATATTCTAATAAAAAATGCCAACTACCGACTGAAAGTATATCACCCCTAAATTTAAACTGCAATTAAAGTGTTTCTATGACTTTGGAAAAGGCCGGATGCCACATAGCAAAATCATAGTTCGACTTTTTTACTTCCTTTTACAATAAAGAAAGTATTGGATTCACCTCAAAAATTCTAAATTGAGTTTTCAACAAACTTTCACGTTTTAGAGTCCCCTGAACCCAAAAACACATGTTTTTGTTCATTGGTCTGTCTGTCAGTCTGACTGTCTGTGTGTGTGTGCCTGCGAGTAAACAGAATATCTCAAAACTAAAAGAGACATGACGTTGAAACTTCATATATAATTTTTTTGTACTATCTAGAAGCAACAGCAAGCTTTTGAAGAAAATCGTTGTTTACTCTTGTGATTTTTCAATTGTTTTCGATTTTTTTCAAAAACGACTCTAACGATTTTTTCAAACTTTACATTTTTAGTACAGTTTTAATGTGTATTGATCTGAGATAGGTTATTTTTCAGTTAAATATCTCTAAAATGGGTTTTTATATTTTTATTATTAACTCCTATTTTAAATAGAACACCCGGTATATTATTACATTTTTTAATTCAGGTTAACATTTTAGAGAAAATTTGTCTCTTTAACTAACGCTCTATTTGGTACGGTTGCTGTAGAATTTATAATTTTTATATACTATCTTATTTGATGCGACATGAAATGAATTTCCATGTTGACATTTCCTTGTAGTTCCCGATGCCACAAGCAATGTTGTAGAGAATTTTTCAAAAACACAATTTTCAAAATTCTTGTGTTGGCAAACGATGGAAACTTATTTTTAGATTGCACAGTTAGAAGAGACCTGCAACTACTTACTCGGTAATTCGATGTAAAAATCAACATCTTTGGATAAATTATCACATATAATCTCACAAGAGCATTAATTCTTTCCGAAATTTTTTTTGAGTGCGTTCCAACAACGTCGTTTTAATTTGCCCGAGCGGGACGCGAGAGCAAATTAGGACGTTGTTGAATGCACGAAAAATAATTTCCGGATATGAATTAATGCTCGAATGGAGATTCGGTAAGAAAATCGTAACGACACAAACCCTAAAAAGAAGTAATGTCTACCTACAAAAAATTTCCAAGAAATTTTGTTGTTGTCTTGGATACGGCTCGTGAACTAATTTTTCTATTGGTCATTAATTAGTGTCGTACGATTTTCACATAATATAATATCATAAGAGCATTAATTCTTTCCGGAAATTTTTTTGAGTGCGTTCCAACAACGTCGTATTAATTTGCCCGAGCGGGAGGCGAGGGCAAATTAGGACGTTGTTGGAATGCACGAATAATAATTTCCGGATATGAATTAATGCTCGAATGCAGATTCGGTAAGAAAATCGTAACGACACAAACCCTAAAAAGAAGTGATGTCTACCTACAAAAAATTTCCAAGAAATTTTTGTTGTTGTCTTGGTTACGGCTCGTGAACTAATTTTTCTATTGGTCATTAATGAGTGTCATACGATTTTCAATAAAATTTTATGTGAACAGATACATGTTGCAGCCAAAATCTTTTAGAAAAACTTTGAAAATCTGACATTTGTGTATTTTGATTAATAATTTCATCTGCGTAGTGTAGGGACATCACTTAATATATCCTAGTATGTGCGAAGAAGTACCATTTTGTTCTTTAGGTTCGGATGAGGCGCTCTAACAAAAAAAAAACAGAGCAATGAAAATGACGTCCTGGTTAACATCACTCAAATGAAACAGGCTCTAACATGATTTTTCTTAGACTCCCCTGAACTATCAAGGTTCTCTAAAGCAAAAAAAAAACGTTGAAAATCACAGATCAAAAACCGACCAAACATCATCACTTAACAGCATGCAAATCAACAAGCTAAAAGAAATATGCTCAGCAGATTTACAATTCTATCATCACATTGCCTAATCCCATAACTTATGGATGATGGAAAAGAACTCATCAACATCTCAACCAAGTTAGTTTTTTATTAATGCATTCAGAATGACATATCAAGAATGTACAATACCTCTTAAGAAAAGCGAATTAATCAGACAGTTGTAGTCTGTGAGCGCAAAGGTGTCAAGACACCATAATACAGTTGAAGGCAGATCGTTCATTGATGACATTGATTTACAAGAAAGAAATTCACTTTTAAAAACGCCATAACTTCTTTATTATTAACTTATTTACATAGATAATTATAACAACTGAAAAAAGAATCTTTGCAAATTTAGTACGAAAAATTACATCGATTAGATGTTGCCCCTGACGGCGTATGCACTCTTCCAAACGTACCCTTGCGTTTTCCATTACTTTCTTGCTCCTCACCTTCATGGACTTGTTCCAATAGAATGGAGCCACTAGTCATACGGCAGCTATTACTTTAGAAACCGTAAGAGAGCTTTTTCCGGAAAGATTAATTTCTCAAAGAAGAAACATTAACTATCCCCCAAGTCCTGACTTGACTTTGCTGGATTTCTTTTATGGGGTTATCTCAAGAGCAGGGTGTATAAAGTAAAGTTCGGGCACTTCATTCCATGTAGGAACATCGCCTGAGAGCAGGGTGCATAATCCACGTGGCAATTTACATCTTAAGGACCATATTCGGGAAGAAATCGATGCTGGTGGAACTTTGTCAACGCATAATGGCAAACGAAAAGGCGCGTTTGGAAGGGTGCATACGCCGTCAGGGGCAACATCTAACCGATTTAATTTTTCGTACTAAATTTGCAAAGACTCTTTTTTCAATTGTTATAATTATCTAGGTAAATAAGTTAATAATAAAGAAGTTATGGCGTTTTTAAAAGTAAATTGCTTTCTGAGACACCCTGTACCTCATTCAATGAACAAAAACAATTTTATGACAATACTTGAAGAGCAATGACATGCAAACTCTAATAACATGAACCAAGTTCCTCATTTTCTACTGAAGAAAAGTCGTCTCGGCCAGAACAAATAGTCCCTGAATCATATTCAGCAACTGTTCTTGATAGAATAGTAAAATTTCAAACCATATACAAAAATTCAGACGTGACGACATACTACAACCTTGCAATTGAATTCAACAAGAAGATAGAACTTTGCCTGTTGAAGTAAGATGAAACCCATTTAGTATTTGATAGCTTCTTCTTCTTAAGGTTTCATCTCCATTTAATGAAGGTTGGAAACAATCATGGCAAACCCTGTTCGGACTGTTGATACTCTAAATAAGGAATGGGTATCCAGGCCAGTCCAATCCCTGATGTTTTTCCGCCAGGAATATTTTCTTGGCCCCGTACTACATCGTCGATTTTGCCTTACATTATCAGCTTTAGGAGATCATATATGGTATTGCCGAATACGTGCCCTAAATATGATATTTTTCTTTGTTTAATATTTAGGAATAGTTGCCGGTCTTGGCACATACGCCACAAAACTTCTTTGTTGGTGGTATGATCTTTCCACGGTATTCGTAAAATTGTAACGTTTGCTCACGTATCTGAATTCAAAGGATACATAAAATGTATTCAGAATTCAAATCGTCGCCTTATCAAGTCGTTACATCTCAACACCGCATCGAAAAGCGATAAGCGAGAGCGGTAGCCCATGCGCGAACCCGTCAAAAGACACGTAGGAGTGTTTACTCCCACTTACTGGGAAGGGAGCCGATAAGCCGAAGAGGGACCATGCGGGGCTATAAAAGGAGCTTCTGGCAGCTCCCGAAGAGATTCCGTTCCGAGATACCATCCGACCCTTTCCTGCCTTGCCTTGTAGTGAATTCGTTTTACCCTGGTAGAGCTGACTGCTTAAGTAATGCGAATTCATTTATAAGCGACCTTAAAAGTACTGGTAGCGTTTACTGTCAGTCTTTGAGGGCGATCTAGCAACTTGTAATATTCATCCGAACCTGCCTATCAATATTATCATATCCGCGTTCTTATAAATCCAGAGCGCTTCCGTCAACAGAATTCCGATAGCCCGCATAATAACCAAATTAACTCTGTTAAATTTAAAGCAATTCGAGGACGCTGACATCGCTTCTATCATCCTAATTACTGCACGTGAAGATCAACCGATTAGGAGCGTACCTGCAATAGTCCCCGTCGCTAACCAAGGTGTATCCTAAGAGCCTGCTGGAGGAGATCCCCACGTCACCAGAACCTGCCGTCCGAGGCCGACAAATCGCTCGAGATTCGGGGCCCGCGACTGCATCGCCAATTCAAACGACGCGGTGTCGGCAAACTCTCGCCGAGACCCGGGCGAATTCTCGAATTACCCGGCCACTTATAAACCTTTCGCCGCGCTTAGGTAAACGTTGAAACAATACATTTAATCTGAGAATTTTGCAGCGGCCATCATTGCAAACAAACTTTTATCAACACTGTCGCATAAACCTACTCCTAGTTCCGGCAGAAGCTACGTGCGGCCACTTCGAGGCAGCGATTGGGCCTACTTTGTACCATTGCCGAAGGAATCGACGCGCGTCCTAGTTAAGTGGATCCGAAGGTCCCGCAACACTTTGGTGCGCTCCAGGTTGCAAACCTCTCCGGCACTCCGTGCAACCCCTTTACAGACATTCCTGCATTGTGTTTAATTTACAATTCACTTTATTAATTCAAATTGTATTTAGTTAAACAAATTATATTTAATTTTGATCATTTGTTGGTGTTATTATTGATCTACTTCATATCTCGAGCTGGCGAATATTTTCTCCGACTAGAGCTAAATCCGAGACACAAATTAAAATAGATAAAGCCTTCAATGGATTCATGGTGTTCAATTTCAATATACATGTTTCACAACCATACAACAATACCGAGTACACATAGCTCTTCACAAATCTTAAGAGAGCTTAGGCATGTATCTGTTTGTACTGGTTTTATGTTATTGAAGGTAGCGTCTAGCGTGGGCTACAAACCTCAACCTCCGGGTCCAAATTTTCGTTGATCCAGCTTCCAAGGTATTTGAATTTTTGTACTACTTCAATGTTTTTCCCGCAGATTTGTATGTTAGTCTGAGGTGGCCGTATCCTGCTTACTATCATAACCTTCTTTTTCAGTGTTAATCTTTAGTCGTAAGTTCTCTCCAGCATCCGTTTCTTCATTGAGCAACCGTTGTAATACTTCAGGACTGTCAGCAATTGTAGCAGTGTCATCAGCGTATCGTATGTTGTTTAATGCTCTAGCGTTGATCCTAATTCCGTCAGTTTCATTTGTAGTACTTGTGCAAATACGCATTTCGAGTTTAAGTTGAACAACAAGGGAGAAAGAACACAGTCTAGACGTAATCCATTCTCGACCACCGCGAGGGTTCAGTAGTAGTAGCTTCAACTCTAACTACATCTGTTTGTTGCCAGTACATATTATTAATTATTTCAATATCGCTCCGGTCTAATCCTTTCAGTGGTATAATTTTTACTCGGTTGCATACGATGGCCATGCTCTTTGGTGGCTCGCGTTCTTTGAGTACCTTGAGAACGAGAATATTTAGGCAGATTTGGCCTTGTTGCTGTTTGTGCACCCATATTAACTAACGTTTTGCAAAACCTTGCATCATCAGAGTAAAAGTCGCACTAAGTACTGAAGACCGGTGTGGAGCTATTTATAGTCCTCCACGCCAGCCGCTGGGACCGACGTAATACTGATTGGTTATTCAAGTGCAGCATAATACGTGGGGCGTGGCCGTATGACGTACAGTGGCAGTAATGCTTTAGATCGTGTATCACAAGTTTCCATGTTTTACTAAGCACCATCTTCCCTGTTTATATTATTTGAACGGTTTTCTGTTTCTATGGCTTCACGTATCACTCGTGGAAAGTAGTGAGGTATTCTGGTAAGTACTCTGGCATGCTCAAATTCTAAGGTGTGCCCATTTGTAAATGTATGCTCAGCTACGGCTGATTTAGATCAATGGAACAATCAGTCCGTCCAATGTAACTCGAGCCGCAAGAACAAGGAATGTGGTATCACATTCTTTGTTCTTTGTATTTGGAAAAATGTTGCATTTTGTGATATGCCTCTTTAAGTTACTCTTATATCTTAGCATTTATCTACCAACTTTGCGAACCCCACAAAGCCATTTGGCATACAATACCTAGTACATACCTAGTACTTGCGTTGGTGTTACTTATATAGTGCTGCCACTTAACGTGCATGATTCATCTTGAGAATTTTATATGAAATTGATTATCTTAATATGACGTCTGTACAGGCATCAGGTCTCTAAGCCATGCAAAAGTGTTGTTGTGGCTGCTGCTTTGTAAACTTCAATTTTTGTTGGGAGCCTTATAAATTTCCACATCGAGTTTGAAATTAGTTAATATGGTACTTCGTACATATTTGATGTTCTGTACCACGTAAAGTGGTGTCACGAATGTGTGCATTAAATGACTATGGATTATCACCTTCACCCTTGTCTTTCAACTTAATTACTTTAGTTTTTGCGTAATCAATCGTTAGATCAAAATTAATACAAGAGCTATTGAATCTCATAGCACGTTTCTGGAAATTAGTATTGCTACAACTATTAAATTTTTACGCAAATTTATTTAAAACGCCTTATTTAAACATTGTTTCTGTGTAGTTCTCTTGGAATAAACAGATTACTACGTCGGCGCAATCTACCGAAGTAAATATTGCTTTCGACCCCCACCATTTCTACAAATTTAATATTATATTGGTAACCGCTCAATCAATTGCGACCAACTCAAAATTGAAAGGTCTTATAGAGAGTAAGACAATAACCGCTATGGACTTAAAGAAAAATTATAAAGGACGAGTATGTCATTCTGGATGGCTATAAACATGGTAACTCGCGAATGACATAACCTACCAAGACGATGTTTGCGCCATTTTGTGTGAAATATTAATGCAAAGAACTGAACCGCTTATGGGCGCGATTGATCTTTTTTTTTGTATGTATTGGTCGATTTGTAGTCACGTTACCAGTTATAGACGTTATGTGGTTACTTAAGTGACCTAGTGACAGTACTCGTGGACTGAGGTCGCAAATTCGAATCTCAGTCCGGTCAATGTTGTTTCAATTATCGAAAAATGCGGAAGCAAAGTTCTATTTCTTCGAACTTTTAAATCTGAAATTCAATATTATCGACGTTGCTTGCCGCTTTCGTACTCTCCACTAACTCGATTTTATACCGATTTTCTCCGTCTAGACTTCATTATTATTAGTTCCCGCTTTCTTTGGACATTGCTTTTAGCCCAAGTCGTCGCACATATGGCGCGATAATGTGTATAACGTAATTTGATAAAGGCCATACTACATTAAAAGCACCGTTTAAGGGATGTGTCTTAGGGAGCAAAAACCGCTCCGTTTCCATAGTGTCCCAAAATATCGATAAAGAGCTTGCACCGTCTCATCTTGTTTGACAATAGTATACACATTTATGCTAAGAAATTAAATAAAACATTTACTCTTCTGAAGGTTCAGGCTATATGTACGATTACCTAGAAACTTCGAACGACTGCCAAAGTGTGCACCACAACTTTAAAATTAATTCAATGTTAAATTAACGTTTTACTGTAGAGAGAGTTATGCCAGAAAAATTACTGTGTATAACAACGAAACTGTCTCCATAGCAAGGCCAACATTGATCTGATAAGATTGGTATTGGCGTATGAGTTACCTATACGTCAGAGACTAGTCTTGGTACTTTTAAATAGATTGGCCAACTCTTCTGAATGGAATTGTGACTGAGAATGAACCTTGGATACAGTTTTACGAGAAAATGTAATCCTTTCAAATGATTACATTTCGAATACAACAATCATGAAAAAGGTTTTTAGCATTTTGGGCTGCAATATGCTTCTTAATGACAGAATGTATGCTCGGTTGGCCATGAAAGTTTACCTCAATTTAGCAGAGTAAAATTACTTTGTTTAGACAAGGTTTACATTTGAGGTTATGCTTTTCAAATAAATTGAGGTTAGAAAACATGACGAAACACCTTCAAATGCAAAGTTTATGTATGTACCCAGTTTCAGTAATTATGTAATTGAAGACAATTTTAATTAAGTACGTGAAATGTCATACAATACTTTAGATTTTAAATATTTATCCACATGTACTATCAAAATAAGCAGTCCATCTGACAATAATATTATATTCTGTTAAATGACAAGAATATTGTTGGAGGTTATACAACAAAATAAAAATTACTGTTCTGTTCATGTGCAACTTACAAAAATTCAAGGCTAACATTCATGCAAACAAAGGCTAATTTTAATGTTAAATGTTAAACCGTACACTTTTGCGTTCACACTCTCAATCTCTAAGAAGTATCAATTTGATTCAAATGAGGAGTTTATAACAACTGCGAACTTTCAGACTAGAAAAATCAATTTGTAACTTTGGAAAGTTAAAGAATTATTGTTGTTATAAATGTACGTATACGAGTATACATGTTCATTAAAAAAGTCCGTGAGGGGCGGCTGTGGAAATTCAAATGTCATAATATGTTGGTGGCACTGTAAGTCTATGTCAAATTCGAGGTAAGCAGGTTAGGTTTTGCGTCAGTCAATGTCAAATTCGAGATTAGCAGGTTAGGTTTTCCGTCAGTCTGTGTCAAAACTGACGGAATCTATTTGCAGGTGATTCTAAATTAGAGATTGTTACTAGCTGTATATTTTAGTAGCGTTAATTGGAACAGTGGCATAAACGAGAACTTTTATACTTATATGCTGTGCTTTAAAAAATATAGACACTCTGGAATTTATTAATTAACAATGGAATATTTGAGTTGTAGTTTGCTCTAATTTTTAAAGCTTTCATGCAAGTATTTCCAAACCAAGTTTCACATAATTATTCATCTATACATTTTTAAATATTCAAATCGCAATTGTAATAGTTCTAATCTCAAGTATAAGTAAAAATATTTAATTTATTTAGCTGAAAGCCCTTTGTACACTTTTTCATAACTTAAAAGTTGTAAATATAAACTTCAGCAGAAAGAGCTTGTCAGATACAAAGATAATATGAAAGTACAAACGGTAGAAATTATTAATAGACCGTGTCTATTTTTAGGTTATGTTACAATGGCCTGATGTTTAGAACTCAATTCTATTTTTCGGGGCGAAAACTGAGTATGTGCAAGCATGTCTCGATGAATAGTAATTCTGAATAGGAACGGCCTTATTAGTAGTAGGGGGGGTTTATTCAGTAACAATATCAGAAGACTGTCTTAGTATAATCGTATAATAATAATAGTATCAGAAGACCCCTTCCTATTCGAAGATACTTTCCCGGCTTGAGAAAAAAATTTGCGTGTCCTAAAAATCTTCTGAAAGTATTCGTCCATTTATGTTCAAACTAAATATTCATCTATAATGTTTGAATTATAATTATGAAAATTGTAATAGTAAGTAAAGTAAAACGTAAGGAAATTGAAAAAAAAATAGAAAACTAAGTACAATGCTAATTATAAAAGCAGAGGATTGCAATGATTATTACTTGAAGCTCAAATTATAAATAAACTTTGGTGCATTACTAAATACGAAAAGGTTTTAAAATCTAATTTCTAAAATTGCCACTCATATATTTTAGTAACTCGCCGTTCAAACACCTTAATAATCAATTACGGAGTGAATTGCCAAGATAGTTTCTTAATTAAATATTAATTGCTATGTTACGAGCTTTTATAATTTACCTGTATTTAGGAATAGTTAATAATAACAGTGAAGGTGACTCAGCGGTCTTCTGATTCTGAGCCAGAAAATGTGGGTTCAAACCCAACCAACTCCAACAACCATAAAAATTTTGTGTCACGTCACTGCTATTCGATTAACGTGGGGTGTTAATGCCAAAAGCTCCTCGCAAAAAGAAGAGGCCGATCGCATGCTGCCACTGAGCTCTGCTTCATATCGCCGTGAAGCAACTGTATTACATTCAACAGGTTATTCTTGCCCATTTTTGTTTTTTTTTACAACAATTACCATGTATCTGTAGGGTCTCATTTTTGTCAAGTGTAAAGCCTGCAAATGATCACTTTTATCTATTTTTCAGTTAACGCAACAATAAACAATATTTTATTTTTTAAGGTGCACACCCTGTATATATTTGTTTGAATTTTTTTCGGTTTCATGCCAGGTAGACATATAAATAATATCATCGACCTAGAACAAATAGTTTTTGAGTTATACCGCCGACAGACAGACAGACAGAGACAGACAGACGGAATTGTGAAAACCTGATTTTCGTCATCTAGGGAACCTGAAACGTGAATATCTGAAGAAATCTGGGACCGTGATTTTTTCGCGATTACAATACTTTCTTCGTCTCTTAGACGAGGGAAGTAAAAAATAGTTAAATCAAATATTGTGTGTCCAACATGCACATGCACTGCAGTTATTTTTTTGCAAAATTTTACCGCCAGTAGTTTTTCAATATTTTGCAACGCTGCAACGTTATTACAATGCTCTTAAAAACTGCAATTAAACCTTGATTCAATTTTATATACCTTACAATTTATATAGATAGACATCGCCTAGGTTTACCACAGAATCACGTGTTGTTAACTTTTCCACTATTTAAATTATGCCTTGTACAATTGTGTTTCATGCGACAAAAGAAAACCAACGTGCATGGTGGAAAAGTAATAGTGCGATCTAGAAACCTAGAGATAACTGAGAACATGCAAAACGTGGCACCTAAGAATAGAAAATCAGAAATAACCGTATTAATTCGCAGATGCGAGTTTAAATAAAGATTCTAATAGGAAACTATTGCTACAGTTCGTATTTCTTTCTTCTATATGTTCAAATTATTATGCTATCAGGTACTTCCTTACAATTTTATTATGAGCGGCTACATTTGCATGCCTTTCTACTGAAAAAACGTTTCAGACGTTGGCTTGAAAACCACATTCTTTATACGATTTGTAGCTGAGTGGTCGTTACATTTATTTTAATGTACGCTCATGGACGCCGGCTGGATTCTTCCAAGAGAGGTGCACCAGAAGTAAAGGGTTCGGTAGATGCAATTGTTACATGAACGTCAAGATTATTACCATTTTCCAAATAATAATGAATTTTAGTCAAAATTATTTCTTATCAAAAAACAAGTTCTGCTTCTTGGATTAAAAGCACAATAAAAAATAAAGTAGAGCAAAAGCCACGTTCTGATTTGGATTTTTAATAACAGCCATGTTATTTACATATCAAGTCATAAAAGTTCAATTTTACTGGACGAAGAACCATCTTGTACGAGGCTGTAACGCCATGTACTTTTAAGCTTCTGAGTCCTGTAGAATAACTTTCATGACATGGTATGTATAAAATGTTACCTGAAATCGCTAATTAAGTCAAACTAAAGCTGTCAGGTCATTTTGTATTTTAATTAGCCACCTAGGCTTTAGGGCAGCGTGCCCGTATGTTAAACCCTTTTAGTTACTTATTTGGCTTCATCGCCTAATTCCATAATAATGATTTTGCACATATTTGGCCTCAAGCGCAGTATTTCTCGTCATCCGGGGCACCCCTTTGTTGGTACTTTGACAATCGGGTGTTAACGCTCGCAGGATTTCCGAACCTTCTAGAATTTACGCTGTTGGTGTGACTGCGAGGTCTCGCGCTGTCTTCGTTACCGGCACTTATTTGTTTTATGGGGCGCCTCGCCATTGGCTGTCTTTGGCACCGGCACTTATTTGTTTTATTGGGCGCCTCGCCATTGGCTGTCTTTGTCACCGGCACTTATTTGCTTTATTGGGCGCCTCGCTATTGGCCGTCGTAGTCACCCGTTTGGGGGTTAAATCGGCAGATGCGGGATTTTTAACGGTCGTTTCGGTGATTTCGATCTCGGGTTGTCGAAGAAGTCAGTCGTTGCAGAGTAATTCCAAGGCGGCCGGCGTCTCGCCTTGTGCGGGGCGCCGTCCCTTCCTTTTGTGCCGTTATGGCGGCGTGTCTTTTGTCCATTTGTGCTGTAACAGTGTTTTCCCGAATCCATTAAACTATATTTGTACTTTTGTACCGTTGCCGAGAAGGCTATCTTCGTATCAAGTGCTCCCGCGGTCAGGCAGTTCGCAGAGACTTCAGTTTCGGCCGCGAGAAAGTTGTAGGTGTTATTTGACCCGATTGTTGATGGACGCTTTCGAGTACCGTGTGCCTTGTCGGCGTCTTTACCACAGCCATAGTGGGATTATAACGAGAGCGTGCCTTGTTTACCGTCTTCATGCAAGTCCTCGCCGCCCCTTTGGGCCGCATATCGTGTCCTGAGAGGGATTCCTTAGTAGTGTCGTTTGCACCTGCAGCCGTGAGCTTTGCGACCTTCCCTACGCTGTTAGACGAGCCCATTGCAGTACCGAAGTGTAGAGCCAGGTGAAACTAATACAGGTCAGATCATTCAGTGTGTGTTGTATGTAGTTACCGCTTTATCGTCACCATTTAAAAGTTGCCGACTTATTTAGCAATTTACATTGTAGCGCAATATATCAGGCGATGTTAGAGTATTTGTGTAAATTTAATTAGATAATTTTCGATACCAATTTCCTGTTAATGTAACAGTAACGTACCGATTCAAATTCTCGTTTATGCAGTTGCTTTAGTACAGTTAAGATGCACCAATTCAATCACTAATCCGGGTGCTAATTAAGCACTTCATTTAAGAATTTTTGTTAACGTATTATTACTGCTCAGTGTCGCTTGATTTACAGTTTTGTGCGTGACGTTTAGTTATGAAAACCTTTGTTTACGATTTGAATAATAATGTTTGCTGTGAAAGCCCTTTTTACGTATTTAATAATGTTTGTTGTGGAAACCCTTTCGACCTTTTGTTTACCAAGTTTGTTTATGTGTGCGCAGACCAATATACCGGTTTGTTTAAATTGCCTATTGTTTTCTTTGTGCCGTTTGCATGCTAATTTTCAGGGTTAAGATATACTTGGTGCAGATAAATGTAAGGTGAAACCTGGAAAGCAGTTTAGAGCCATCAAAGGTAAGTCGGTACACTCGTCGCTACAGCTTGGGAGTCGTCGGCTTTCTCGAAATAGTTATTTGTGTACTTCTCGCCCCGTCTAACCGCCCAGGCCCGGTTATTCGGGTTAAGACAGGCTTGGTGGCGCCCTGTTTATTTTACCGTTATTTACCGACCCTCTGGCCGTTACCCTTAGGTAATCTCGTTAAGAACCCGCCCAACTCCACTGAAAGTCTAGCCGGCCTATCTTGTTGCGGCTGGGTAGCGGCCTAGGAGAACTTTCGTCCCGATTTCGTCCATTACGACACGCGCCGGCCGTTTCGTTTATGTATGAGCCGGTGCGGTGTCGTAAAGTCAGTTTAAGACCGTAACAAAGCATAAAACCGATTCATAACCTCGAGATTTTGAAAACGTTATAAGGCCGGAAAATGACTTATTAAAGTACGAGTTTAGATGTTTATGGACGAGGCGAGGAACGAGTCGAGTCTGAAATATCTAAACGAGTAATTTAATAATATTTTACGGCCGTGTATCGTACAATGTTTTATTTCATACTGTTTTATACAACATGTTCATTGAAATAGTCCAGAAGGGGCGGCTGTGGAAATTCAAACGTATGAATATGTTGGTGTCACTGTAAGTTTCAAATTCGAGGTTAGCAGGTTAGGTTTTGCGTCAGTCTGTGTCAGAACTAACAAAAAACCTAACCTGATAACCTCGAATTTGACATAGCCTTACAGTATCACCAACATATTATTCAGCAGTTGCCTAGCAGCGCTTTCCTAATGTTCCACGTTCCGGACTCAAATTAATGACGTAAAGTCGTATTTTCCGGACAGTATAAAATAAAAAATATTACTGTACTATTCGTGTAACGGTTAACTTTCTAGACTCAAAATATCCTTGAAAGTTTTACTTTCTTGACGTTTTCAGGTAAAAAATTAGCATGAAAACTTTCGTATCTATGTTCCATCATTGCTTAAAGATGATGTCAATCAAATAACCACCTCTAGAGACAATGTAAACGTGGGGCTTTTTATCTGTTTTCCATGGTATGTTTCCAATTTCGTGCCACATGTTGGTTTTGAGGGTTCGCCAGCTCAATCGACGGATTGTTAATTTCTCATATCTCTATTCAACAGTTGTCAAAAAACTAGGTACCGAGAAATGTCATCTACAAACGCTATGACGTTTTCCCGCAAGAGAATGACTGTTGTGCTTTCTTATACATAAACAGGGTGTCATGATGTTTCCTCGTAAAAGTTTTTTGTAGATAGTAAATGTTATTCTGATCAAAACATTTACATAGACTTATACTTTTTTCGACTCCTTAACCTATTTATTGCCGCCGTCCTTTTAAAAGTTTCCTGTAAATAACCTAGTTACCATGTGTTTTTACAGATCGCGTATTAGTACATGAAATAGCAAGGCCAACTAAATCTATAGGAACAAAGGACTTTGTCCCTATAGATTTAGTTGGCCTTGTGAAATAGCTAGAGATTCTGTATATAGTTTACTAAGAGTTGGGCAAACAGCCTGATTTGACATACATTTTTGATCCAAATTAGATATTTGACATATTTCGAACAAAGAGGTTATGAGCACCAATCTTACTAACTTGCTTTTGATGACAGAGTTTTCAGAGCAATTTAGTTAAAATTTAGAAGTGCACGTGTGTACTATCGGTGGTAACATGTTACAAAATATGTAGAAAGGCTACATTTAGCACACGTGCCTTGTAAAAAGTGATTCAAACCAATCAAAATGTATCCCGCTGTTTGCCCAACTCTTAGTAACCTATATACAGGGACTCTAGAAATAGCTAACGTCACTAGATCAACACACTAAAGTGCAATTAGTGACTTTTTTATATCTCTCCTTGTCTCACAATTTTCTTCAACTGGGGATAAAAAACACAATCTAACCATAATTTGACTTTACAGCAGTTCCATTACACCAAAAATAAAATCCCCAAAACTAGTGTCTGCCCTATTGCTCTTGAGAAATTTGTATTTGTTATCGTTATCTCACAATTTACTCACATTCTCACGCGTGGAA
Source organism: Agriotes lineatus (assembly GCA_940337035.1). Lineage (NCBI taxonomy): Eukaryota > Metazoa > Arthropoda > Insecta > Coleoptera > Elateridae > Agriotes > Agriotes lineatus. Next base: position 59,231 of record CALNHX010005796.1, on the reverse strand, counting down.
TGGAATGGCGGTACCACTTATTAGTGTTTTAATCTAGTGACCTTATAAAATAGCAATATGAAAGCATGTTAAAATACCGGGTGACCATAAATGGTTGTGATTTTTTTTCTTGGGTTGACACTGTTAATGTTGGTTACCCTGGGGTCAATTTTAACTCTATGTCAAATTCGAGGTTAGAAGGTTAGGTTTTGTGTCAGTTTGTGTCAAAACAAAAAAGTAAGAACTTTTAATGAAAACTTGTGAAAAGTAGGGCATGTTCCATGTTTTATGGTAAAATTTTTCTTGTAAAAACGGATTTGTAAGAGTTTGTGTGTTTCTTTCTACTACACGTGAATATTAGACAGAGAAAACTTGTAACGTCACTTTACCAGAAATTCTTGTTAGTGTAAATGACCCTTTGGGCACTCGATCAACCTGACTGCGATTGATAGCTATCGTCTCGAGTTAGTGATATGGATGCTTCAGCTTTGGCACGTATGGCGACGCGGCGTCTTCGGATTTTCATTCGTATGCAAGATCTCAAGGACGAGCGTTTTATTTTAATCCCATTTATTTGCATAAATTAAAAGTTCTCATTATATGTATTATTGTATTAATTATTACTTGGTTTGATAATTATTATACCTTCTATTTATCACACACTCGTTGGAGTGATACCATGAATGAATACCATAATTCTCAAACAGTGGAGATAAAAAATAAATTTTATAGTACAAAATCATTATCTACAACTTTTGTTTAAAAAGAAACAAGTATCTAATTTTGAAAAAATGTCCTTCGCCCAACAATTAATAATGGAAATATATTTTAAAACCCAATATATTACTTAATTTTCTATAACTTTTGTTAATAACGTTTTTTGTAAGACGTACAGCTTTTAAGAAAATCGCGAATTTTGATTTTTACAAGCAGTTTTAGTTTCTTAGTTGCGGGTCAAAAATTTTATGGTTCCCGCTGGAACTATTATGCTGTTTATTACTGTGGAATTAAGTTCAGTAAATACAACCGTTTGTGGAAAACAATAACATTCCTTTTATTTCTTTAGAACACAACAAAATACAACATATACAAATTCGTTAATATTAATTTAAGATACAAATACGAATTTGAGAAGCTTGGTTTTCGATACTGAATTAATTATTAATAAAAGACTTTGGAACCTAACCTCAGTCCTCGACTCAGCAAAACGCGTACAAATCGAAATATTCAGAAAACGTGATATTAAGTCAAGTGATATTACGCGAAATGAATGAAGTGAACTGGTGTTACGTAAAAGTAAAAGTGATCTCGAAAACTAAGCTACTGCGTTTATATATGGTGCGCCTGAATGAAAGGGACATTCCCTATTCTTTTGAGTACAATAGGATTGTCCAGCTAAGCTCCCTTTTCTCTATTGTAGCACAAGAGGCTGAAATCTTCCGTCGAAAAGGACTTTTCCTTTTCGAACTTTTACAACTGTATTGTCGACCGAGCTTGACTTTCTCTTTTCGTCTGGTTTATTATTATTTGGGACAAAAGGGTTTGTTGGCCGATATTCCTGCGTTTACGACATAACCCCGGCTATGCTAGAAATTGCATCGTTAACGTTTAGACAAGTTAGTTTTGATTGTTAAATTCGACGACACAAATCACATTTGACATTACAGATGTTTCGTATTGCATGCGTACAATTGATACTTTCTCAAAACTGACACAAAGCGAACTCCACTTATTTATTAACTAATTTAGTACTGCAGTTTGTCACATTTTTGTTTATGGCCTTCTCTTGTACGAAAGACGTTTTCAGGCCATTCATCACCGCTACGCTATACAGTAAAATAAAGTCGCGTGGTGACCATACCGCATTTTTTATTTATAACAAAAATTAACAAACTTCCCTATAATGCTACTTCCGCAGGACGCACTGTAGGTTGAACTATAAACACCTGCTGGTGGCAATGTTTATGAAAATTTACCTCTAAACTAACATTTGAATACGTTTGATTCGACTAATGTTTTATTTATCTTTTATCTTTTCCCCCGAGTAAAGTTTTTTGAAAAACTATATAGACGTAAAAGTTTAAAATTTCTATATTGCATGATTTTTAGGCATGGATAGTGTTTATTATACGTCATTTTTGAAGTGTTGTTGCTTTGCAAGAAAATATGCCGATATCGGTTTTAATCTTAAACTTACTTCACAATGCAGTTGCTTATATTTTACGGCGAAATTTTGTCTCTGGGGTATCCCTTATTAATATCCAGCATTAATCAGCAAGTAAAGTAAGGCTCCATTTACCTCGGTATCGCTGTTTCATGGCAGAAATATCCTGGTGGAACCGTTCTCCATGTTGGTCAGTAACGGCACCCAAATGTTCCCCAAAAAATTAAGAATCCAGCAAGTGAATTTTTAAAGACAGGTTACATTTCATTTCTTTGTGGGCATTAAGTAGTTCAGTCATAATTTCCGCAATTTTCAGCTTTAAGATCTCAAAGAAAATTTTTAACAACTAATTTAAAAGCTCTCCAAGCTCTTAATTCAACTTCATTTAGCATGTTGTCTAATTCGTTTTCTTTTATTAAGTCTCGTATTTGTGGGTCTACAAATATGTCTTCTCTAATTTTTGCCTCACTAACTCTCGGAAACTTCCGTTTGCGATACAAATAGTTTTTTACGTTCCGATTTATTGTTTTAACAAAATGTTTCATTAAGCCCAATTTAACATGCAATGGTAGTAGACATACGTTTTTAAAATCAACAAGTAGTTCGTTGGTAACGTTTTTTAGGGCCGGACCGGAGTTACTGCTTGGAGTGGTATCCATTTCTTGTGTTCTCGTGCAAGGCTGTCCCATTAGCAGATTAAACGACAGCATTTTATATACCCCAGCTGCCGTAATTCAAGAATAAGGGCTGTGCCTTTTTGATCTCAGCATATGAGCCACACATAATCATTATAACCGATGTGTTATCTCGGAGAAATCGCATGGTCTCCTGTAATTCCGCAATATGCAAATGTTACATACTTCCAAAATATAAACGCTTACTTATTACTAAATAACTATGGGTGATAGACAAATTGTGTTTTTTAATTCCTTTTAAACGTACCATAATACATTAGAAACAACTAAAAAGGCCCATGTTACAAATTGTGTGCTTATCAGTGTTATCTACTAAATTGTAACTTAATTGAAAAGCCAGGTATAGACGAGAAGTACTTGGCAAAATAATTTTTCGCTTGTGACTTTCCTGGAGCGAGCTAATCACTCCGTTGTTTTTTTTTAATCAAATTACTGCACAATGTGCAATAATCTGATAACATTTGCTATTGGCTGTTATATGTTTGAAGGAAATAATCACGCAAAATATATTTCATTCGTTAATTTTTACCGGTAATTTTGATTGCAGTATACATCGTTCATATTCCTGTCAGAATTATCAGTAAAAATGAATGTTGAATATATACTAAAATTTCAAAATTGAACTAATTTAGTTATTAGTTTAATTGTATGATTGTGTAGGTAATTCAGAAGCAAACGATTTTCCATTATTTAAAAAATGCTCAAGTACTTTTAAATTTGTACTGTGTTGTAGTGGATTTTCTGCTATATACAAAATATATTTTAAAGTGTAAAATATCGACATAACATTTACCATATTACGTTTTTGCAGCTGTTTCATAGTTATTGTAAATTTATATTTTGAATCACATTATCTGCTTTTACTATTATATTTTTGCGTATGTTTTAAGTATATGTAAAATCCAATTTTTTACAGAAAATCGAAGAAGAATAATATTGACACTCATATTTGAAATATTCCTTGACTCACTGCAATTAACTGCAGTATAAAATTTTTAAAGCGCCTGAAGTTATAGCAGCAATTACGCAAACATAAAAATTGGGAAAACTTTCTCTAATCATTGCGTGCCATAGAACATTCTGCGAACTTCGTTAACAAGACATTGCTTAAATATGCTAAATTATTATGCTGGCTTCCAAAGATATTTATTTACAAGTTAAGCACAAACCCTTTACCGTTGCTTCTTTCTTTTTCTATGTTTCTAATGTGAAACCGGTAGTTTCGTTAGAAAGTTATTTATTTTGAGTTAAAAACTTAAAGAACTCTATTTCATTATTTAAATAATAAATTTATTGCTTTATATCATTGCGTAAAATGGTTTAGAAGTTAAGTATAGACGTAGCAAGCTTACAATATTGAAATGTGTTGCAAAACTATATTCAATATGGAAAATCTGAGCTCAAAATTTGAATAGTGGTCAGCTACTTATTTAAAGCATAAAATATGATTTCAGGAATATCTTAATTTTAAGTTTTATTATAAAGTATTGAACATTATTATAAAAGTGCTTTGTGTTGTTTTGTTACCTATAATTATGTGAAGTTTGGGAACGCCCTAAAAATATTAAGTGCAACTTCATCGGTTCTATTTTAGTCCTAAATGAATCTTTTATATTTCGAATTTAAAAATATTTTATAATAGAAAATAGAAGTTTAAAAGAGCATTATTCTTCGACTTCAATTTTGTGTATCAGATATATAATTTCTTAGCTTCATAATAATTAATGAAATGTAATTTACCATTTCAATAACTTTAATATAACCTTTTATATACTGAATTGCCTATTATAAAAGAGGATTTCCATTTGAAATTAAATAACAGTGCACCGAATTCGAAAACTTATATCGTTAAAAGTAATTAAGTTGCCACTCCATTTTTCCATGAATTGGATATTTTATACTTTATAAACATCCATCGTATACATTTAATATATAGTTTTTTAAAATTCCGTGCTTATTAAATAAAACGATAAAACATATTTAGGTAATTTTACCATTCATTTTTACTCGTCTAATTTGTAAATGCCGTTGTAAAATACTTTTGTACAAATTATAAAATTATAGCAAATTGTTTTCTACATAATAGTTGAAGCTAATCGCAAGAAAAGCTAGCTAGAAACAAACTTTGTATTGATTCGAATAAAAGCAATTATAATATTTCCATTCAAACCATTCAACTTATTGTATGTTTACATGTCGGTTAATAAAGCAATAAAAAATAGTTTTATAATTAACCGTAAATTCACAATTAATAACTTTTGTATAATCGTCAAGTAACTATGTACAAAAAGAATGCCTTTGCTTGAAAGTGAACCAAAATTTGAAATTTATTTTTTGGGGTACTGGGGGTTTAGGAAAGCTCAATTTCAGTTTGTCGATCAAGCTATCCTATGTGCTTTTCTGCCATCTTAAAAAAAGGTGCGTTTGATTTTTTCGCGGTAACTCGGTTCACGCTAACGGTACACGACAATAAGGTTGGCTATTTTCGCTTTAACTGAGAAATAGATAAAGGTAGTAATTTGCACATAGCTCAGGTTTTACCCTAGACGAAAATGGGAGCCAACAATTACAGGATACATCTTGTAAGAGACAAAAAGGTGCAACGAATAAGTGCGTTGTGTTTAATGCAGCATCGCGGAGATGCCAAGGGTTCTGCGTAGCAGCGTGCGACAAGTGGTCGGTTATTGTCTATTGTTGAAATTGCATTGGCAGGCGCTGAAGTTCGAATAACTCCGCCGGTAATGTATTTTTAAATTAAAATTGATGTAATTCGCATTACCAAGTGTCAATATTATTAGAAACGTTAATATATTTTTACCCCTAGTTTTCTTTGCTTTTTAAACTTGTTTAGTGTCACAACTTTCACTTGCTATGGAAGTTTTGAGTAAAGCACTTTACAGATTTTTTACATATCTTTATATTGTTCCACACATGTAGTTTAATTTCGCTATTTTGCTATTGATGTCTCTTTGTTCTTCATATGTAATTTTGTATCTATCCTAGATAACTGAAGCAATTGACTCGTTCGATTGGAGTATTTTCGCTCGAATAGGATCTTGGCCTTTAAGATCTCTCACCACCAAGTAATTAGAAAATTTTTAGTGATATGCAACCATATAATGATAGGTACTGCATACTTGATGAAATATATTGATTCTAATGATCTGATGACGTTTATGAAATGAAATCAAATCATAATTACGCCCCGACTTGACGACTTTGGTCCGCTTTACAGGTCGTAATTTTAGCCGAATTTCAATTTATAATAGGTCAATATCAGGTATTTTCAAGCTCTACAAGTTATATAATAGCCACTTTTTTCGCTAAATATTACGTGAAAAGAAACACACGCGAAGAAGCGCGACAAAATATGTCGACCTTTTCACGCTTTCCTTTTGCGTTCGATATCTTGACTAATATCACTCCTACGTGGAAAAGTAATTGGACATAAATTGTAGAACACAAAAATTCTAAATAAAAGGTTCACCCTTATTTTCATGTACCGTTAACGGGAACCAAGTTATAGCAAAAAAATCAAACGCAGATTTTTTTAAGATGGCGGAAATAGCACATGAGAGATCTTGATCGACAACTTGAAGTTAAGCCTTTCTGGATCCTCCCAACACCCAAAAAAAAAGTTCAAATTTCGGTTCACTGACAAGCAAAAATGAAAGCGTAGTATTAGAGGACATAACAGGCGTCAGCATCCTACAGGCAAAGAGTATACTTTTCAGGTTTGAAATTGCATATGGTTTGTTAGTAGGAGCCTCTAGTAATACTGCAAAATCTGTAGAAACTTAATGACTTGCTTACGTGGAAAATATAACTCTGCAGGTAAAATGCTGTGGTTATATACTTTTTGGTGTAGGTAAGATACATTTTTTTTTTATTTTGGTGCAGATTGCAATTACATTCTCATACCGATTCTATCTAATTTTATTTGATAATCTATAATTGTTTATAGAATGAGGTTTTTCGTAGAAGACGGTGAAAAATGTTTAACAGAATAAGATGAAACAAATAAATAATACTAATGGAATTAAACAATTTTACATTAAACCGATTTGTATTTACTACCTATATTAAAAATTTTAGAAGTACGGCTTGCTTCTCGGCAGAGGTATTTCCTGTATTTTGAATGCATACTTGTAAATAGGTTGTTACACCGATGTTTAGCTCAAACAGAATCCCGGAGAGGGGTCATGGGGATATACGTAGTTACGAGCAATAACAACCTAATAGATTAGGACGTCAGTTTAAACAATTTACCGTGCCATGATCTCTGACGTTAAACATGCTAAACGGAGTGCATTTAAGGAAACAGTATGATTTAATGAGAGCCTACGATAGCAATCGAGCCAAGTAATGAAGGCTCTGAGTAAAAAGTATGAATTAACACTCAAAACAAAATTACTAATTAGTTTGACTCTAGCATACAGTCGTGGAAAACGTTTCCTCGAGCGCAATCCCTTCATACAAAGAATTAATAATATTATCGGACGTTTTCAACACACAATCTGTGCCATAATTGCCGAATAAAGATATGGCTGTATATAATCTCGTTGAACCGTTTAGTATTCCTGTTACAAATGAAAACGTAATGCGGAATCGAAAAGCTTGTACTGCAAAAGAAATACAAACGGTAGGTAAATAGTTAGTAGACATCCAACGGTAAGGTTGATATAAATATAAGGTTCAATCAGGAAAGGCGTGATAGTTGCATTTCTCTCAAAAAAGTTAGTTTAGATTCGTCTGAAGTGATTTGTCGAACGGGCTCACTCCAGCAAACCAGAAATTTCCTTTGAAAACGTGAGGTGCTTTGCTAGATGCCCAGAAAATTAGAGTTGTCAAAAGGTCTGACCTTGGTGGCTACGGTGCATCGTGTGGAAGACCAGGTCGTGTTTCGAATTTTTCGTCCGCGGCCGTAGGCTTTTTTCATGGCAAGGAGCACCGGAATTTTTCCCTTGCGTAGTCACCTCCAGGCGGCAATACGGTTGCCAGCACATCAATCAGATGACGAAACCAAACCGGGAGGAGAAGTGATAAAGAAGCAGGAAGATGGAGAACTTTTCCAAGAATAGCGGAAAAGACTAGAAAGGCTTGAAAGAAAATTCGATAGAGAAGTAGCCCACGTAGGAATAGATATAAAATCGCATCCTGCTTTAGAAGTCAAAGTAAGGACGTTTAAGATTTCCGAAAAGAAAATAGCGGCTGCAGAGCTATACCCCACCTCAAAACTACGCGAGATTTTGGAGACAAAATCACGTCATTCACAAATCTAAAGGTTAGTACGATAAAGCTAATTAGGTGACCCGAAACGTACGACGGCGTTCGGAGTTGCTGCACCTACCACAAAATCGTCAAAAAAAGTCAGAGCAACATTTTTGTACCGTAACAAGGTATTAAACAAGCATAGTTTTAGTAGTTTTACAGCAAACTATAACTTTTACTTAAAAGGAAAGTATTTATTTGATTTAGAAGTTAAACGAACGCATAAACTGCATAGTGACAACGTAATAACCTTTTTTTAGAACCAAACAAAATACGAGGGCCACTAGATTAACAATCTAACTTATGGAAATAAGTCAATATTACAGAAAACTTCATTGTATCGTAACAGACTTACTTTAATAGTTATCGTGCAAAATTTCATCAATTTTGTGATTATAGATGAGTTTAGTTAAATCAGAGCACCGAAGAGCAATAAGATCCTTAACTTTGGAAGATCATAGACCGAAAACTATACATGAAAGGATGTTGGCAGTATATGGTAAGAATCGGACCAACCGTGTATCAAACAAAATACTGGCTGTGAATCGGTAGAAAACGATGAAAGACTAGGACCTCCGAAAACTGCAACGAATCTTGAAATATGCAACAAAGTAGAGTCGATGGTTCTTGAATATCGACGTTTGGAGGTAGCAGAGATCGCTGTGGCGTTGAAGATACCCGAACCAAATGTTCTACCCATTTTGCACGAAAAGCTTGGAATTAGCCAGATGCCAATCAAATGGGTTTCTAGACTTTTGACTCCTGAACAAAATGATCCAGACATGTTGTGAAACATACTGACAGGGGATGAAACCTGGGTCCATTAATGGGTTTCTGAGACTAAGCAGGGATCAATGCAGTCGGTCTATAAGGGTTCACCGCCTCCACCAAAATGGCAAGCTTAGCGTCGGTTTTTGGAAGCACCAGGTAATTCTTTTAGTTGATTGCATTTATTATAATATCGCACTACATCGTGCTATATAAGACAAATGTCCCAATTTGTTGCAAAAGAATATCTGATTCTTCAAGACAATGCAAGAGTGCACAAGGTCCAAGCTTTAATGCAAAAATGCGTGTTTTTTAAGCTAGATCATTCGGCGCATAGCCCCGAGACGCTCTCCTGCGACTATTATTTAATCAGAAACTTAAATAAAAACCTACATGCCCCCGGTATGTGTTTTGAAGCATGTAGCGTTAGTGGAGCCTTTATGTCTGCTAATCAATAAGTAGGATATATTCTTCAAGAAATGTTTTGTCGTATTACTCATTGAAGGATATGTCGTATTTTATGACCCATTATTATAATTATTATATTTTTCGTACCGATATCAACCAATTACAATGCTGGATTTAATTAAGTTATTTTGTATAATTTCGATAATACAAAAGGGATTATACTAGGGTAACTTCACTAGGCAACGCAATAAACTACTTTTGTCAATTTGTATATTGTTTTCAAGAAGACGACATTAAGTTGGGTTAATATAAACCAATTGAGCTCTCAATAAAATATTTATTTGTTCCTGTTTTGAAATTTACTCAAAAAATTATCAAATCTAGCCGAGTGCAACTCGTGTCTTCTTGATTATCAAATCATTTCTGTTTTCACTCGATATCTTGATTTTGGACATTCACAAACAATATATCTCGTGTAAACAGAAATGATAATTTCATAATCAAGAACCCACTAGTTGCATTATATATGATAATATAATATCGCTGGGGCTTTCGCTGATTACTTTGAAGAAGTTTATAGTGATCGATTGGTCTTTTTTAGTTCAGACATGAATGCAATAGATCACGTATAGTCCAAGAACATTAACATTTTATTCTGAAAAAACCCAACCAAGCTTAATTTTGGAATGCAATTACCTTATGGCTTTCTAAATATGATGTCAAAAGTCGCCATCGACAGCTGGTGTGATTACAGTTTGACAGCGCGTGAAAGATTTTAGAAAATTGTTTTTCACTAATATCTCTATTCCTATTGACTTTATGGCAAAAACACTCTGATATTTCATTTTGAGAAATTATCTAGATGAAAGGTATTCAAAAGTACTTTCATACGCCCAACTGTTTTTGCGTAATCATCTTTGAAACTGCAAGCCAACCTACTTATTGGAACTGAAGTAATTTGTTCTTCACCAACTTCGAATTTAAGTACAAGACAAGTTTTCTTCTTCTTCGCCGTCTTAATTTACCACCACACAGATGGATTCAGTTCTCAATGTCTCAGTATTTTTGCTGTCATTGGTTGGCTTTACAATTTTATACTACTAGAAACTTCAGAAAATTCTCTACAAGAAAGCTCTATTAACGTTTTTTTTCTACGAGCAGCCATTTTTACGCAATGGGGCTTTGTAGGTTACATCTACTGTAAATTCTTTAATTTACTTAATTCTATGCCTAAAATTGTAGTCTAAAGAATAAAATATGTTTTTTAACTGCCGCTCTTATACTCCAAGTATATGGACTTACTGCTGATAAACCCGATGAATGCTATGAAGAAATTAACACAAGATATCGCATTGGTGTTAGGAGATTTTAATGGCAAGATCGGAAAGGTAAATGTGATAAATATGTAAGAGAATATGGACTTGGACAAAAAAATTAAAGAGGAGTTAGACTACTCCAATTTTCTCAGGAAAATGAGTTAATTATAACGAATACCTTATCTAAAATATATGAAACAAAATAAAGCCCCAGGGGAAGACAATATATTGATTGAAATGGATGAAGAAACACAAGAGATATACCATGGTTAAAAGATCTATTCAATAAATGCTTAGAACAAGGAAGAATACCGGATCAATGGAATTTAGCAGGAGTAATATTACTATTTAAAAAAGGAGGCCGAAAACGTTTACAGAACTATCGACCTATAATTCTACTATTACAATTATATAAGCTCCTTACGAAAATCATTACCAATCGCATAACTCAGAAACTCGACGACGAACCTGTTGAAGAAGTTGCTATCCTTAAGGGTTTCAGCACACTGACCTCTTATTAACAGTAAAAATACTAATTGAGAAAGCAATAGAGTATAATCTTCCGCTCCACATGGCCTTTGTGGATTATGAAAAAGCCTTCGATTCAATCGAACACTGGGCAATTATGGTCGAACTAGATAATGCTCGCATCGATTTTAGATACAACAACATCATTAAAAATATTTACGAAGAAGCCAAATCAATAGTTAAAATGCACTGAAACACCAATAAAATAGCAGTGAAAAGAGGTATTTGACAAGGCGACATTATATCACCGAAACTATTTAATTTAGCATTAGAAGGAGTCTTCAAAAAACTGGACCAACATGGGAGTTAATATCAATGGTGAAATATTTAACCATCTTAGATTTGCCGTATTAATCGCTCATAATCAAGATCACTTTAGAAAATTATGGCCGAACTAAAGACAGAATCACGAAAAATGGGGCTAAAAATAAACCTAAATAAAACAAAAATAATGAGTCCACAAAATATATAAATAACAATAAATGCCGTCCAAAGAAAAAACGTCAAAAAATATACATACTTAGGACAAACAATACAAATATGCAAAGAAAATACAGATGCAGAAATTGAAACAAGACAAGTAGGATGGGAGGCATTCAAGAAACTATTGAAAATACTTAAAAATAAACGAGTTTCCCAACATTAAATCCCAGATCTTTGACGAAAAAAAATTACAAGTCTCACAAAGAGCAATGGAAATGATAATAATAGGCATTTCATTAAAACACAGGAAAAGAAATGAATGGATCAGACAGAGAACAAAAGTCACTGACATAATTGACAGAGTTGCCCAGCTAAAATAAGACTTCGCAGGAAATGTAGCAAAGCTAAAAGATTGTAGATGGAACGTAAAAAGCATCCATTGGAGGCCATGGGGAGGAAGACCAATTACAAGATGGTATGACGACTTAAAGAGAGTTGCGGGATGGAAGCGGACAAGCATAGCACAGAACAGGGACAACTGGGGAAAGAAGAAGGAGGCCTAGTTCAGTTCTGGGCGCAATAAAGGGCTGAAGAAGAAGAGAGACCTTATATAAACTTTCAAATCGCCGTCTTTACACTTTGAAATTTTCTCAAGACCAACCACGAAATATTGTGAGAAACCAAATCGATTATATACTGATAAACGATCGACACAAAAATGCAATTAAATCTGTAAAGGCATACTCCGGTGGGGATGTCTCCTCTGATCACAACCTTATAATAGATCGTTAAAACTGAAAAAAAAACAAATAAGCCAAAAATTAATAAGTTATACGTCTCCCGCCTGAAGAATCAAGAACTACAAAGAGGGATCAACAAAAACCTAGAAACTCTTAAAATAAACGATTTCAATACTTCAGATGCAAAGAATAAAGATTGCGATGATTTTAAACAAGCTCTTATTGAACACAGTAAGGTAATCCTGCTCAAAGAAAACACGAAGAAAACAAAACAAGAGTGGATGACGCCTGAAATACTACAAGTAATTAATAAACATCGAATAATATTAATGCATCCAAAAATATTCAGAAATAAATACGGTTAAAAATAAGAAAATCAAAAGAAGAATACTATAAGAACAAATGTAGCGAAATAAAACCACTGGAAATAAAACATGATATACTTAATCTTCACAAAAAAGGTCAAAGAAATGACAGGAACAAATAAACAGACGCAGACCACTGTACTAACTGATAAGAACCGAAAAATAATAACGGAAGTAAAAGAAAAACTAAAAATATGGAAAACATATACATATAGAAGAGCTATATGAAGACGGCGGGTTAACGTCTGAAATTCTCAAGTTGATAGAAGAGGAACACATACATATTCTTGTACATCTGTACATCTGTTTAATGTCATATACAGAACAGGACTTATACCTGAAGAGTGGCTCCTACCAACGTTTGTCTCTATTCCAAAAAATATGAACGCTAAATAATGCACTGAATACAGAACAATTAGTCCTAATTAATTATTTAATAAATCATGTGCTAAAAATCTTCCTGAAGGTGATACATAAAAGAATATACAAAACACTAAAGCAGGGTATCAGTGAGACTCAGTTTGGGTTTTGAGATGGACTAGGTACAAGAGAAGCACTTTTCACACTGAACGTTATAGCACAACGATGCTGAGATATGAATCAGGACCTCTATGTTTGCTTCATCAATTACAACAAAGCCTTCAATAAAGTACGTTATGAACACCTTATTCAACTTCTCAAAGAAAAGAATCTTGATACTGGAGATATTGTAATAATTAAAAAATTCTACTTTAGCCAGAGAACTGTTGTAAGCATGGAAGAAGGCCATACAGAAGAAATAGAAATTAGAAGAAGAGTCAGACACAGCTGCGTATTATCACCGACACTCTTCAACATGCACTCGAAAGAAATAATGAGAAAAGCACTGAAAGATGAAAGAAGAGGAATCAAAGTCAACGGTGTTCCTGTTAACAATATTAGATATGCAGATGATACAGTTCTGTTGATATACAATTTTGATAACTTACAAATACTAGTCAACAAGGTACTCACATCAAGTGAAGAATATGGACTGTCACTAAACGTAAAGAAGACAAAATTTATGGTAATGACAAGAACATCAAGAAACAATGGACATATTTACATAAATAGCGAACCTATAGAAAAATTCAACAGGCACAATTATAAATAAGGATTGATGATTGCTTCGAAGAAATAACAATCAGAATAGCAAAGGCAAGAATAACGTTTTTAAAAACGAAGAGGAATTTTGCAGTAGTGGCCTAATTTTAGAACTGAAAACAAAATTAGTAAGGTGCTACGTACTAACAATATTATTCTACGGCATGGAAACATGGACGTTGAAGAAATTAGATACTCGCAGACTACAAGCATTTGAGTTATGGATATACCGAAGACTAATGAAAATGAAATGGACAGACAGGACAACTAACTTAGAGGTCCTGAGAAGAATAAAAAAAAGTTTGGTCACAATTAAAAAAATCTGTAAAGGGCTTTACGCAAAACTTCCCTCGCAGTGGGCATTGTGACACAAAAACGAGCAAAGCTGTATTTTCGATAAACATATAATATTCCTTTAGCAAAATGACGGTTCAGCGCACTGTTTTAATATTGTTGACATAATATTCTATCTTGAGAAACTCAGACTTAGGGGGGGATGGAACAACCGAGAAACCACAAAATTTCCAGATGGGGACGGGCCCAGCGGTCCGCTTTCTGCCAGCAAAAGCAATTGCCAAGGCGGCATTGTTCTGGGCTAGTTTGTGGTTTTATGATACTTTCATAAAGACAACAAGTGGGCGTTGTGACACTAAATAATTTTAAAAATCGAAGAAAACTGTGGTTAAAAATATCTTCACGTTTCTAATAATAATAAATTCAATTTTAAAATAAAAAAATATTATCCTTAATGAGACTGCTCCACGCCCGCGCTGGCAATTTTCGCGATCCAGGTCTATTTAACGTAACGCACTTATTCGTTGTTCCTTTTTGTCTCGTACAACAGTTATCCTATATTTGTTAATTCCTATTTTTGGCAAGGATAAAGCTAGCACTATATATGTACAAATTAGTACTTTTATGTATTCCTCAGTTCAAGCAAATATAAACAAAATTTTTATTTTTAAAGGTGCTCACCCTGTATATATTTGTATGATTGTACCAGTTTTATGCGAGGTAGATATATAATATGTATGCAAAATATCATCTTCCTCCGACAAATAGTTTTTGAGCTATACTGCCAAACGGCAGACAGACAGACAGACGGAATTGAGAAAACCTATCTTTCGTCATCTAGGGATCCTGAAACATGAAGATCTGAAGAAGTATCGGAAGGTAATTTTTTCGTGATTACAATACTTCCTTCGTCTTTCAGACGAGGGAAGTAAAAACGGAAACTGCAGTATTTGGGACACGTCATGAGGGGAGAGACGCATTTTCTGCTCCAACTAATAATACAGGAAAAAATCCAAAGACATAAAAGTGTGGGAAGAAGGTGCCATTCATAGCTAAAGAAATTGTGAGACTGGTTTCATTGCATGTCTAACCAACAATTTATATCCGCTTTCCTAAAAATAAGTATTGATTTGATGATTGCCATCCTTCGTAACGAAGATGGCACTTGAAGAAGAAGAAGGCCTCTTGATATGACGCCGGCACCCAGGGGCGGGGACTTTTAAGAGGTCACGCTTAGTATGCTAAGGAACAGTAATTTGTGGCGCCAAAAATCAGGACTAAATTATGTTTTTTAGGTAAATATATATTACGCCCGGGCTAATAATTAATTGCAAGCGAATGTTACGAACGTCGGAAATGAGAACATTACGCACAATTACTGGAAAGACACTGCGAGATAGAGTAAAGAGTGAATCTATGCGTGTGAATTGCCAAAATCAAGACTTCGTGAGATGGGTGAGTCAACGAAGACGAGACTGGTTTGCATTGCACTCGATGGAAAAGTCTAAGAAAGAAGACTACCAGAAATACCGTATAAAAATGAAAGGAAAGCTGACATCAACATCACCAGATAACGATTGAAATAAAACAGGCTCTAAGGGCTAAATTAAGATGGCGAAGAAAGTTTGTTTTGTACTCAAATTGGAAGGCGGTTCGAAATATAGTATATTACTTTACAAGGGATGTAGGTACGATTTACATTTCCGAGGACCGTTTGATGCCTGAGTGAGCGCAGCGAACGAGGGCAGCAAGGTGCGATGTAGTGTAAATCTTTCTACATCCTGTGTAAAGTACATACTTTTTTTCACTACCAATATTTCTTTATGTGAAATAAATGGTAATAGCGTAAAATTATTATATTTTCTAAATTATAGTAGCCTGTTTCGGGAGCTTGGGGCGTTGTTTCAGTGCTGTGGCGTTTTGTTTGACAGTTATAAACGCACTATGAAAAATGCGTGTAACAATTTTTGTATATGTTTCTTACATCCCTCAAATGAGACAGTGTAAGGATCACTTACACAGATGGTAGTGAAAAAAAGTACTTTAATTCCAATAACTGGGTTGGCTTACATCTTCAAAGCCTGATTACTCAAAAATGGTTGATCGTATGAAAAAACTTTAAGATACCTTTCTTGTAAAATTTTTTTCAAAGTTTAAATTGGTGCAGTAGTATTTTGTCATAAAGTCAAGTGGAATAGCGATGTCCGTTAAAAACCATTTTCATAAATAAGTACACAACCTATTTAGAAGGCCACAGATAAGTGCATGCCAAAATTCAACTTGGTTGTTTTTTTTCCGGAATAACTCTCATTTTCGACTAATCTTCCTTGACTAGTATGGGACCAGTTCGAAAGACATGTTAGAAATCGAATTCCTTCCCTGTGTAACTTGAAAAATTTCCGAATAACTCTAACGGAAGAATGGGACAATATCCAAAGTAATATTGTTTAGGAGATCATCGGGAAAATGAATAAAATGGCACAAGAAGTTATAGGAGCATAATTAAGTTATCTTTAGGAAATGAATATAATTATTTAAGAAGTTATAAGAACATAACCACGTTATTATTTTTAGAGTTGTTTTATTTCTTTTTTAGGAATATTTTAGTCATCCTTGAATTTTTTTGTTTATTTTTGACGACCAGTTGACTTGTCTATGTTAATAAACTAATTTGGTGTTTACTGAGTATTTAATGCATAAGAGGCCCTAAATTTCTTCATTTGTGTGGATCAAAATTTCTTAATTATTCCAATAAGTGGATGCTGATTTTGCATTTTAAGGAGAATAAAGACTCGAAATGTCTTTATATGTAAGGTGTAGGTATAAGCTTAAAATAAAACGCTGAAAAAGGAATCACTTAAAACCGAGTTTTTCTTAAGTTGTGTTCTAAGCCTCTTCAATGTTAAAATATCAAATTATGGTAGATGTTTCTTTAGCACTTTAATCGTCGTGCGCTATGAGAGTGCAAGTGCACGTCGTTGCACTTCCACGGCGACGCCCATGCAACACATTAAAGCGTAGTAAAATATTCTTTTAAATTAGCTCTACTGTATTTTTAACTCATTGTTGTGAGTATCCTTTTCACAAAACAAAGCCTCTGGGCTATTTCAGTCGACTTACCTTTTCAAGTTCAAATTCGCGAATCCTATGAATGCTGCCCCCCAGAGCGGCCTTGGCGATGCTTCCCATTTCCACGCAAGTCGGGCTGCTTCAGCTCTGGCGAAAACAAACATGAGTCGCACCCCTACACAGCACAAAGCAACGCACCTTTATTCTTGATAATCAGCAGCTTCTTCGCATTCTGTCGCACTCTTCCGAAAGCAATTCGAGAGCTACACATTCACTTTCGCTTGAGCACCGGCTTCAGGAGCTGTTGAAACTATCGCCGCGGGGGTTCCCCGACACGCACATGATCTTCGCAGGTTCGGGGATTGATAATCCGGCGCCGGATCGATATTTACGTAATGAGCGGTAAATGCGACCCGCAGAGGCGCTTGTAAGCGCTCGACCTCCAGCTCACTGGTGTATTTCAGCACCGCGACGCCGACGCCGGGGCCAGGGCTCAGCCACTTCGGCGCGTCGAACGGAATAATATTGGCATTCAAATGTGGGACAAGATGCGTATTTATGGACATCGTATAATGATAATGACATAAGCGACGCTCGTAAGGAATTAAATTCGAGAGGCCGGATTTTTATGCATGTCCTTGTTTAGTATCTACACTGCATTTTTGCATGTCTCCCGCACTGCATTTTGTATTAGTCACGATGTTTTTAGGTATTTCACCAAAAATTTAAAACCAGCTAGACTTCAGATGTGTGTAAGAAATTGAAATAAGATACGTGTATGAAATTTGGAGCTGTCACTACAAATTTTTTCAAAAAATTGTCATTGGTAAAAACCTGATTATTATTGTTTAGTCTCGGGGTCATAATTATTTTGATGAATATGGGCGAATTCTAATAATTATTTTAATATTAATTTAAATTTTTATAGGTAATCAAAAATTGCTTATAAATATTAAGTTACAATTTAATTGAATATCCAAGCATTCTGCCCGTTAATTTAATCGTTAAATATTGGTAGAACAAAAATAACTCAATCAGGGTTGGGTTGTAACACTTGAGCAATATAATAATTTGATTCAATTGCCATTAGATCCAATGCAAAATTGATTAAATAATATTCTTGCACGATTGTTTACTTTTTGAAATAACAAATTCTATTACTATTGAATAAAGCTAGCAATTAAAATGTGTTTATTTAGCCAAGTTTTATCCTTTTTTTAGTTTTATTTGTATGTAATAAAGAAATTTTAATTTTAGGCACCTTTTATTTTACTTCACCAACACCGTAGAAGCCTCCCCCCCCCCCAATTTATGGCGAAATTACTTCAACTATACCGCTGAGATATACAGTTGAAAATGTAGCACCGAAGCCCACACCTGGCAACATCTATGGCTCTCCAAATAGTCTCGCAGACGATCACCCAATGCTACTGTCCACGCAGACGGAAACCAAGCACCTCGGTGAAGTCCTAGCTCAGAAACACCTGCCGTACCTTGACGGCCCTGCAGATGAACTCAACCAATGGTCCTCCGGTTACACCCATCACGAATAAAATTGATTACTGCAGGTTTATTATTATTTGGTTTCTACAACAATTATATTTTACTCGTTGGAGCTATTATTTTTAAGCTTGCTCTTTCTTTATTAATTAAAAAGTGTGTACAGTTTTACAAGAGGCCAAGTGCGCGAGTGCAAACTACCTCTCGCGTCTCGAACTTCATCCCAATTCCCTTGCTGTCAGCCTTCTGGATAACATCCAAAAAACTTACCGCCTCAAACGATGCGACCCCTTAGAAATACGCGATGGATTATAGAGTCCCTGTCATTACTAATCCTACTGTTATAACAAACTATATGTTTATTAGTTGTTAGGCCTTTAATGTAAGTGCACTAACCCCACGTTTGCTCAGCAAGGTATTTGTTTGGCACCCATTATTTGTAACATCGCTTATTGCCTTCGGGCAGATTGCGAATAAAGTAGGAGTTTAATAGAAAAAAAAAATTAATATCACCTAACAACTCATACTTCATATATTTTTATATCCATATATATAATAGACTTGTCCGGGACGCTGGTTCGTCCGGGACGCTGTTTCAGCAGCCAAACCGTAAGAGATAGAGAAAAAAGTTGTAAAAGTTATATGTTTGGAATGGTCATGTCAGGTCCGGAACCGAATTTCAGTCACGTGACACTTCCGGTTTTCGAGAAATCACGTGATCTCCGTCCGTCCGGGACGCTGGTCCGTCCGGGACGCTGTTTCAGCAGCCAAACCGTAAGAGATAGAGAAAACAGTTATGAAAGTTATATATTTGCAATGGTCATGTCAGGTCCGGAACCGAATTTCAGTCACGTGACACTTCCGGTTTTCAAGAAAATAAAATATTTTAAAAAATATTATTGTTTTTATTTAATACGCATTCTATATGAAAAACGGTCTTTTTTGTTTTATTAAATGAGACATTTGTCTCACTGGTTGCTAGTCCCCTTATATTACATTTCATTTTGTAAAAAGCCACAATTTGACAGTTTTTCACTTAAACACATTTTACTGATTCTCTTCAATTCACGCTTTTAATCTTGCGTTGAGGTACCTTGTGCTTTATTTTTTATATTGAATTACACATTCTTTATGTCATTCATGTGCAAATTTTCTTGTAATTGCAGACATGCTCTATCTGACCATCTTTACCTTTTTTAAGCAACATTTCATACTCAAATTCAGCTTAGTTACCTTATGTTCGCATATTAAATGTAACACCGTCTTGTATTGATCTGAAAGCAATCTGTTAACATTCCTCTTCAACTGTTAGTCTCTCAAATGCTGAGTACTCCGAATTTAAGTCAATTATGTTCACCAACAACCCGATTAACTCTTATCTTGACATTTTATTAAGTATTTTTTAAATTTTATCTAACATCAACATTTTTAACAATTAAACCATAACCAATTCTGTTATTATTTTTATTCAAATATTTTTAAAACACCACTGCTTGCGGGTGCAATATCATAGCATTATAAATACAAGATTTAGTACCCCTAATAATATTACAAAAATGATTTAAAAATACTGCATGGAACTTTTCTAACATACCTCTGCACCAGTTTACCAGTGCTTGTATTTTTTACGCTTAACAATTGTGGAATCTACCGACTTATCAGCTTCTTCACTCTCAGCTGTTGGTTTAACATTTTATTTGCTGCGGATGATCCAATACTTAGTTCTTGGTAATCTTTTTATGGGTTAAATTTCCGCGTTTCGGTAACACTAATGTTCTCAGCACAAACAGCTACTGGGGGTCGTCTAGATCGCGGTTCATCTTCTAATTTACATCATCCATGTTTAAATTCACAGAACCTCTCACTAATTGTGAATAACAAAGGAATATGGTAGCTAAAAGCTGTCACTAAATTTTGATAACTTTGATCATATAGTAAACTTCTTGCAAAACTTCTTCATGTGACATCTCCGTTACGAAGTTTGGCCACCCCATTATGGCAATTTTCACTTTGGCTACAGCTCTTAGATTTGGAAGCCATGCCATCCTTCTTCTACCAACACGTCTCTTACCTTGGAATGGTTCCTGCATAACTTGCAAAAGTTGGTATTTCTGGTCTTGGATAATGTGCCCAAAGTATTGTAACTTTCTGTAAATCCACATTTCGAATACGTGTATTTTATTCATGCATTATTTGTTTACCGTCCACTCTTCCGTTACATATAGAAGTATAGAGTAGATATAGCATTTAGCTAATCGAGTTCGACGTCAGATCTCTAGAGCAAAATACTTTATAAACTAGCTTCTGGCTGTTTCTATTCTTACGTTTATTTCTTTTGTATATTCATTCTTATCATATACTATTGTTTCAAAATATTTGTATTTATTTGCTGTCTCAATCTTTTCGCCTTGAGTATACGAGCAAAGCACCCATAATTTCTAATAAATCATGTGCACCATGGAAATAAAATCTGCCATGAAACAAATGTTTGTTGTTTTCTAGGTTTACAGTTCAAATTTAGTTTTAATAATTGAAACCGTTATTATCTAAGTTAATTTTGAAATAAGTGTTGTGCGGCAAAAATGTATTTAACGAGAAAAAGTTTTAGAGCCATGATTTACTATGACTTTAACAGTTCCCTATCTCTGAAAGTATGCTTTGGACGACTTCGTGCTGCATTTGATGACCAAGCGCCTTCGCAGAGGACTGTTTATAGCTGGTTTAATAAATTTAAATTGGAACGAGTTTCACTTAGCCACGATTTTCGCGAAATTCTGGTGAACAATCGAGTCACATATAAAATTATTAGGAGCACGTTGGGTATTGGCGTGATTGCAGTAAACAAGATTTTATATAATCATTTGAGTGTAAGAAAAGTCTGTTGCTGGGTACCACACAGTTTAACAGAAGCACAAAAGCAACAAGTGTGAAATAATGTAAAAAACTATCAAATATGATGAAGGTAGGTCTAAGGCAGTTTACAACATTATAACTAACACGTTGAAGGCAGCCAAGATTGGATCTGGCATGAGACGCCCGTGTTTTACTTCCATTGTCTGAACAGTTGTAGGACCACCGACAAACTGACCGATTTCGCAAGAAAATTATATGATCTCCTTTGAGTAATGTTTTTTGGAGAACTTTTGTTGGTCCTGGTGCTTTACCTGTTTTGTTATGTCAAAGCTGCTTACCTTGTCAGAACTTTTATTTTTGTTTCTTTGTCAATCGTTTTCAAATAATTTCTGTATGTTGTTTTTCCATACTTTTAATTTTACTTCAATATCACATACTATTAAATTGTTGTAGGTCTGCTGAATAACCGGTGTCATCAGAGCAGTTTTGAAGGTTGTCCAATTTAGGTTTATACTTTCTTTGGTATTAGCTGTATATATATTTTTTATTTCCGATATTTTTGTCAATATATTTTAATAGTTGCTCTTTTACATTAACATTTCGTGGACAATTTAAGTCAATTTGATTTTTCACTGGTGTCTTTATTATTTCTTTTTAGTTTTTTACTTTAGCTATATTGGATTGTGATTTGACGATGCATCGGCCTCAAGCTAAGTTTTATTGATTTTGCAATATTTTTGTATCTATTATTTATCATAAGGTAGTCTACCTCTAGTTGATTGCGGACATTTCTCTCTTCACTATGCTGCGGAGATACACAAGTTTACAGTCGTCTGTTTGATAACTTAAAGTGGGCATTGGTAATTAGCGTCTATACGTATCATCCATAACAATGCCTTTTATTTTTTGTTAGTTTTAGCATAGTATTGATTTGCTCATAAAAACAAATTATAAGAATCAACAATTTGTCTCTCTCTAAGCTTTAATACCTAACTTTTCAAAGTTGCAACTGCAAACTGTCAAAAGAATGCTCTTGGACTTTATGCAAATTTTTAGTTTTTATTGGCATCCAAAATAAAGTGCAATGAGAAGGCATAGTAGCTATAGCAAAATAGTCTTATGGTTTTGTTCTAGGCAATTTTCCTATGAACACTCCATTACGTCTAAAACGAGAGCTAAGAATACCCCAAGATAACGAGCCGCAACTCGCAGAGTTTATTGAAAACCGGACACGTAATGCTAAAAATACTGTTAAAATCGAGCGTAGACTGAATTTATTCTTTATGAATCGTCGAAGATGCCAACCTTGAATTGGCGCTAATGGGAAAACTCAAAGAATATACTGGGAAAATTAACTAGTTATAAATATTACACAAATTACGTCGCATATAATTATTTAAAAAATCGAAGCATGCGAAGTTGTGGATTTATATTTCAAATGATTATTTTTTATGAATATACTAAAATGTAAACTCCTAAAACTCAATAATTGCAGCGTTCTAAATGTTAACAGCTGTAGATGAGCGGGTTGTTGGCTTCCAGTCAATTTAATTCAAGTTTAAATGAGTTTTAAGTTTAAAATCATAAAATACTCCAGTTAATAGTTTAAATAGCAATTTAAACCTAAATCATTGCTCAATTACTTAGTTTCGTAATGACGTCTTTTACATATTTATTAGCGTTTTTGGCATATTGGATCACAATGGTTGGTTTTCATTAGCTGCTCAAATTTCACATGGGTAAGTTAGGGCATCCTGGTTTTATCTGTAGTGCGCCTATCAGCAGGTGATGGTCACTTGCTACATCTGAGCATCTTTTGTTGCATACATCCAGGAGTGAATGGTTTCCTTCCCTACCTACAGTTCTTTTTTTTCTTCCCTATGTTAGGCCAGTGGCCTGTTTAGTTCTACAAAGTTATTTTTCTACGTATGAGCCATATTTACAGGTAAGTTGAGTAGGTGGCTAGCCTTATTCGTCGAAATTGAGGAAAACTTTCCTTGTTAGGGGTTAACGACTACCACAGCTGTTAGCGTGGTAGATAGGGAGCGTAAAATTTTTAAAATATTTCTACAGTCGCCGAGAATTGAACCCAGACCGGTCTGAGTCGAGCATTTGCTCGCTGGACCATCAATTGACCTCCTTTAATTGTGTGGTCAATTTGATTCGGTTACATAGTCAGGCGAGATCTATGTGACCTTGTAAATAGATTGATGCTAGTGCTTAAATCGTTCATAAAACAGACCTCCGTAAGCAATGTTTTTTCGATACTGTTTTTTATATATTTTTTATTTGGATATCGAGTTTCTACGAATTTTAATTTGTTTACGCAATTTCGGTTTATGTTTTCTGATTTTAGTTTTAATTCTATTTTTAAGTTATCAATTTCTTATTTTATAAAAACTGTAATAGTCTCTGGTTTTGAAATTCTTATAAAGTTATCATGAGCGAAGCGAATTTTGTGCCATTATTTGTAAGTTGGTTATCTCCGGTTTTCTAATATTTTTGGTTTTATTGTATTTATTGTTGTTCCAATATCTTTATTAACTTTGTTAGACATGTTTTTGTATCATATTGTAACGTATTGTATTTAAAAACATTATTAGATTCCTGGGGATAGTTTAACTAATTTATGTCTACTTAAACGGCAATTGAAAGTTTTTCTTATAAATTGAATTATAACAAAAGATGGATATTGGATTGTATAACAAAAACAATTTTTTCATAATTTTTCCCCTTTTCAAACAGGGGTGATTATGGGCAACCAATTAGAGAACAATAATTTAGATATATTGATAAGAATTTGCCAAACCACACCATTGAAGATGAGTCTAACAATTATTCAGAGAACCAGAGCCAGGAACAAAGTGTTGAAAATATTAAAGAAGCTCTAATAAATTTTTAAAGATTTAATGTTGTAACGCCCGATTTTCATTTGTGCTTTGCTTGCAATTTGCTTAAAGATTTAATGTTGTAACGCCCCATTTTCATTTGGGCGTTGCTTGCAATTCGCTCCTTGATGAGGGCTTACATCTCTAGTAGAAATATCATGCGCGCTCCTTTTCCGTAGAGCGCAGCGCGAAGGAATTTTTTGTTTTTCCGAAAGGCTGGCAACCTTCAATAATAGAGGTACCTACCTGGATTGATATTTTGGCGAGTTGCGTTTTTCGATTGCAAGCGCTCGTCTAGGGCGCTTGTGAACGCCTGAAATTCAAGCTTCTTGAGCGATTTAAAATACGTTTACCAAAGCAGGCTATGCACGTGAAGCCGATTTCCATCTTTGATGCGATATTGCTAGTTTTTTCTTTGTTTCGGTATTAATTAAGTGGTCCTTAGGCCTTTTCTTTTTGCCCTTCGTCGTAATATTTTAGTACTTGGCGTAATATCTGGCGTCAAGTGCCCCTTGAGTTCTCTGGAGCACGCTGATCCGTACGAGTTCTACGTCAAGATCATTCCAATTGATCTCAATCCAGGAGTGTGGCAATTTGCATGATATCTTAGCATATTTTAACCGCTATGATTTGCATTATTTTTTACAAAGGCTTTTGAAAGTAAAAGCGTACGGGAGAACGTAAAATTCATGATTTCATAAGACGCTAGTGCGTTTTTAACTAAGCATTAGCTAAAAGCATGTTTGTATGTACCCGGTACAACACCCTATGTGCAGTGTGACCTTGAGCGCCCGGCTTTTCAGATATTTAAATTTTTCCAGTTTTGCGAGCCGGTCGAGAGCGTTTTGTTACATTAATTTAGCTGAATGTTTGCATGGAATTCATATCAATGGTGTATTGTAAATTGTTTTGAATTCTAGTAATTCACGTTTTTGTGTGTTTGATTTGGTTTAACTCCAAAATTTATTATATTTGCGCAATAGAGGGGCAGGTTTTACCTGAATTGTTTAACTAATAGGTATTTCTTATTTAATTACGATGACTATAGATGGCATACTGTTATTGATATTAAATTATATTTACCGTTGCTGGTTTATATTTTCTTTTGTTATTTATACTACGACCCTTCATGAAGCTTCTCGTATTCGTTTTGCTATTTACGTTGAAGTAAGAGACATCCAAGGTGATATGGTCTGTTTCATCTTTATTTGGACCATGATGTGCCATGGAAAATCAGTTGATTTCACCAGGTATAATTTTGAAGTAGTCGAATTTATTGTCAAATACCATGATCATAGGTTAAACTAAAATTTTAAGGAGTAAATATGTTACCAAGTTTTCCCAGACGTTGATAGCAAATGTTGAGATGCCAGCTATTAGATCTAGCCCATCAAACAATAAATTATCATTGTCATTTTGAAATATTAATAGCACATGAATCAAAATGCCAAAACTTATAAGCAGAACAGAAAGTATCTATTAAAAAATGTTGTAACTATTTGAAAGCGGCAAACCGAAATGTAACATCAACTATAATACAGCAGCTTCAGGATATATGTGGGGTGAGTAATTGATTACATAAGTTATTCGTTTAGATTATACAGGTATATCGGAAATATAAATGGAATTTACTCAAGACGACTCATTAGTAGCTACAGGATTAGGTAAATGTAAAAAGTCTGAATATTGGGACTTTGGAATTAAAGAGGATATACAGCGACATGACAAAACGATACGTCATTGATGAAATTTTGAGAGAAAGTGGCCATGAGGTTTTTATATTAGCTCCATACCATTGTCAGTATAATGCAATTGAAATGGCATGGGGATTTTGTAAAAACTATTACAACAAGCATATAAAGCCGTGTCCGTCTTTTAAAGATAAGGTAGCTTGAGGCGTTCTCAAAATGTAACTCAAACATGTGGCTAAACTACAATAGAAAACGTTCTTTTCATTATTTCTTTAGGTGAAGCTGACAGTGAGGAATCTTCTGAATAAATGATGGAATTGAATGTGTAAGTTAATTTCTGATGAGAATTTGTAATACATAGGTAATCTATTTTCTTCTTGTCACATTACGCACGGCAAGAATTTATACTGAATAAAAATCAAGATCAAAATACTCTTCCTGTTATTTCTTCTTCTTAAATATTAATTTTTTAGCATCATTGTTTTCTTCTCATAGAAATTTATAAACTAAAATACTTCAAATGTAAAATATTAATATACCTGGTGAATCATGTTATACATTCTTAGCCAACTTTGGTCCAAATAAAGATGAAACATACTACAGGTTTGTGTTTTATGTTGTGTATAACGACTGGCGCCCATTTTATATTATTTTAACAACGTTTTTTGTAACCTTAAGAGCCACTGCTTTGGCCTTATTCACGCCATTTTCTACCGAGAGTTAGAGCTATCTAGGGTTGTACTTACCCCTCGTTTAAGGGTGCGGTATAATGCATTACTAATAGATGGCACTTTAAATGAGGAAGATATGAAATTAATAAATAAACCGAGATGTGGTGTATCAGATGGATTTTTATAGATTTCGTTTTCAAATATTAAATGGATAAAAAATAAGCTTAAGTAGTATTTTTCATTATCAAATCAAGCACAAAGAAGTATTACAACAAGAGCTGTTACAATGTGGGAAGAGAAATCTAATTTAGTTTTTGAATACAATATGAAATATCGAAATAATAAAGTATTTCACAAAAGTTTTGAGACAATTAGTCCTCACATTTCTAGAAAGAGAAGGTTTTAATCTAATTACCATTGGTGGTAAAACAATATACGTAGTAAGCATTGCCGACTTATGTGTCAAACAGCAAAGATTAAATGTAAAGCCGGCTTTTATACAGACAATTTTAGTACTGCTATTGAAAACGTAAACTACGAGTAAAAAGAAAGACAAATTTTTGATAAAGGTCTCGTGTGGTGCGCAATGTCTTTAGTTAGTGTGTTGTAGCCATATCTGGGACTTATAAAGATGCCCTCCAAAATAATATGATTAATAATAATAAAAGTTATTCACTAAGCAATAGCAAACAAATACCTACTACAAAACGCCGCTATGCCGTACTACAAATATACACCAAATAACATAATAAATAGAAAACGACGTTTACAAACTATACGGGGATATAATAATACATACAGATGAAACAGTAGCTCATAATAGACCAGATATTACGTTTCAAGACAAAAAAATGATAACATACATTGTAGACATAGCAATGCTCATTTTTAAAACACTCAAAAGAATTTCCGAACTGATGCTATAAAAGCGCTAGAGCTCATAAAACGTTGAACTTCGAAAACTCTCCTTTAGCTTTGGGAACACATACAAATCGCTAGGGAAGAAGGGTGAAGACTTTATTACTTCAAACTACATATCAAAAATTGCGTTCAGAAAAAAAGGATTTTTATGAACCGGAGCGTTATCGTGATGGAGGAGAATCTCTTGTGACAGTTTCTCTCTTCGTTTTTTTTTAAATGCAATAATGAAGTTTTGTAACTAATGTTTCATAATGTAACGTTTGACTCCAAATTAAGCGCGATCATAGTTAATTTAAAATTAATAGCGCTTAATTTTCGTCTAGGCCAACAATGAACGTTACAACAATGGAACTTTTTCAAAGCGCTCGAACTGGCAAGATTAGCGCTAGCCCCTCGATCGACGCGAGCGGTACGGAGAATCGATTCTCCGCGTAGTCCTTCCTTAATACACGAGAAGTCCCGAGAGCCGATCGCCGCGTTTAAAACAAAATTCAAGCAGCGGACTCGAGGAGATCTTGACCAGAATTTTAACCGGGCTTCGAGCCGCCCTCAGCGGCTGGACGCCGCAGAATATTCCGGATCTCCAACCTAAATTAACCAGGGCCTTCAGCCAAACTCGGACCAGAAACCGACCTGAAGAATTCGAAATATTAACTCGATTTTCCCCAGGTACCTGCCTATATAAACGTATTTCTGGACTCGGACTGCGTTTATTAGGATTTATTCGTAAATTGAAAACAATAAATTTATTATACACAAATTTGGGAATCGGATTGTGTAAGTTTTGTTCTTACAATTCCGTAAAATTTGTCACGAGCGTTCGCATGCGAATTAAGCTTATATTTGGGCTATCGAACTAACTTAATTTCGTAGACGAGCAATCCAGGTAAACTTACGGAACGAATAAACCCCAATGGAACTTGGCTGGGATATCGGCGAGTTTCAATTGAGTTTATTCCGTAGGAATAAAGCCAACATTCAAATACAACATCCACGAACGTTGAAATAGCAATAAATTCAAATTCAGTAAAGCCACAAAACACCTGTCAGAATACAATTAACGTTGCATATACTTCAGAGTACTTTAAAGCAAACTTCATTTGCATTAAATATTTGCAAATTTTAGGATCAGTTCACTTTTCCTGTGAAAGATAGTAAACCGTTGTACAAATTCGATACTTACCCTGTGATAGCTTATATTATAGCGGCCTTTACACGCGCCGTTCTATAAGATAACCTCGAAAGGAATTTTGACCCACGGTCAAAGGTCGACTGCACTCTTAACATATCACTGGGAGTTGCACGTGTACAGATGTGTATTTAATTTAAACAAACTATAGTTCCGATCCAGTCACTTCATAATTAAAATAAATCAGAATTTTCCTTTTGTTTACACCGACACGCATTGACATATTTAATTTTTATTTTTGTTTCCAGTTGTACCAACTTGATCTCGCAGGCCTTATACGTTGAAGCTCACGGGCATACATCGGTGCACACGAGGTGGCCTACCGTCTCCGAAAACCAGGACGAAAAATCAAATACAATTAAACTGTAACTTTATACGAAGAACACATTCATTTTATTTTAGTTATGTACATTAGTAGGGAATAAATGTATATAGTAGTCAAACCTGTTTCTTTAAATCGGTCTAAGTGTGAGTAGTCAGGACCTGGACCCAATAAGCAGCTACCCGTTTTAAATGGCCATATTTGCTAATGCTACAGGGGCATTTTCCAAATTAAATATAACTTGAGATTATTACGAAGCCCCGGATAGCGTTGCAATAATACTGACTATTGTTGTCAACCTACGATCTTTTCTGTCATTTACAGGATCAATTGTGACGAAGGATAAAAGGGTTGGTCTTACCTGGTGGCGAAAGTTGTATTCGTTATTTTGCCGGCTGGTAAATATCGGCCTTATTGGGCTAACTCTCCGAGAAGGGTCGGGGTTCCAGCTACGCTGAAAAAGAAAACTAAGGAAGAGGGCGCCAGGTCCTCGACGACGACAAATCATGGAGTCGGACCTTTTCAAGGTATGGGATAAATCCAGAAAATCAAATTAGCAAAGACCAATAACTTATAACAGCATTTATTGAATAATCGGGACTATAGTGCAAGCGGCGACAATTAACAGGTAAGTACGATAACACACACATACCGCAATAAATATATATGACAAGGCAGGCAAGGACAAATCAAACACTATAAAATAAATGGGCGCTACATAAGCAATTAAAAATATATAACAAAGCGGGCAATAATAAATCTAACGCTTTAAATTTACTTCAGGTAAGCCAAAGAAACTTTAAACAGTAGATTTTAGTAAGCAGTAGCACAGCTAGTGCAGCTAGCCCTAACTTGAATATAAAAGACAACACCTAAAATGGAACGATGAGTATAGCGTGCCCTAATGCTAACTATGTGAAAGGTTCGCCTAATCTAAAAATACACAGGAGAGACAATTTATATAGCATGCCCTTATACTATCTAAGCGAGTGGTTCGCCTGCAGGAGTACAAACCCAAATCTAACTATTCCGCATGTTTCAATGCAGTCTGCGCACCTGGGGCAACGAAGATGTGAGGGCCATGGACATCGGCTTCCGGTAGCGGTGCGAGCGACGTAGGTAGCCTTGCGCTGACGCCAGCGGAGGCAGCGTGGGGACTGCAGGTATGAAAAGGGCGACTTCTTATTTCCTAGCGGGATCCATGGCGGTTAGATTGCGAAATCCAATTGCAATTCGTCAAATTACAGTAGCACATGGCTGGATTCCAGCGATAGATTGGTTCCCAACGAAAATTGGCTGAAAACGTACAAGATTCCCAAATAAGACCCGATTATGAAGCAGGAGCTATCGCCAGCTTACCTAAAGTTGAATGGTGGCCAGACTGAACGTGCGAGGGTAACGTTGGCCCTAAATTAATCCGCCGTGGCGACAAACGTAAGTAAATCAACCAAAATCACTAATTACAAACGTCAAAGAGCCATTTGTGCTCTAAGTCCTCCATAAAACTAACGGAGATCAGCCAAACCAAAGGGGCTTTTCGAAGCACTAAACTGCCAGCTTGCACAACATTTTGAATGAAAAGGAACGTGAGAAATCCAACCAAATGTTTAACAAAATCCCAGGTTATCAAACACTTCCCAAAATTTGGGAAATCTGCAATTGTAATAAATCAGGCCAGGAAATTGTTGTTAATAAATGCGCCTAAGGTTGCTTAACCACTAGGCGTGAATGTATGTAGAATTGGAGCAGAATAAATGCCAAAGATGAAATTTAATTAATTACTAAGGTAATTTCATGCGAAACCACCTATTAATTATAATGAAATGTTTAAAATTAAAATACAACTAGCTAAGTCTTCATTAAAGTATATGCACAATTACAAATTGAAGCCACCTACTAGAGCTTAAAATTAAAATTCAACTAGCAAATTTTCTCTAATACAAGAGAAGCTACAAACTATCCGTAACCCAATGTTTTCTTAGTAGACACAGAATGTGGCCGATAAGCACCTTTTGCATGTTCGCAGCTTCTTCTACCACATTGGAACTCCCGAGACGATGTTTTACTACTTGATAGGAAGAAGCAGAATTACCAAGCACGCCAACCATATTTGCAAGCATTTTTTTTTGGCGTTAAACATTTCTTCTATAGGTATTAGTGAGCGATTAAAGCTCGTTTCCCATTTTTGAAAATCTTGGTGCAACCACTGCTTGCAACTTGTACAACTTCTAAACTATTAAAGCTCAGCTATCAAATCTGGCAGTTTCTTGTCACTAAAATAGCAAAACAATATTGCTATTGCTAGAGGCACTATATTCCAAGCCATATATGTGTAACGTTTGCTCAGAAAGGAGTTATTTTCTAAGCAACATTAAACGCTGCAAAACTTCCTTCCGCACCTGGATTTTTGAAATTCTAAAACTTCGAAGCGCCCCCATAACCAAGTAAGGGAGATGTTGACCTCTATGCACCGATTTCCGAAAATCAGCGAAAACGACACCTCGGCGCATCTCCCACAAAAACGCTACGTCAAGATAACGCAAAAGGAAGGATCCTCGGACAGTAGAAAAACAAGGATATTCACCAAGAGAAAACAGATTTCGACTTATACCTCGCTCTCCACACATTCCTTCCTGAATAGCACTGGCATCAGAGCTGATCATATAGTGCTGCTGACCGATCTCGGCTTTGGTTCTTCAAGGCAGAGAAAAGCCAGCACCTCGAACCGTTAATTCCTGTCGACTATCCATATACATATATACATATATTGACTCCAAACCATAAAAGCGAAGTGTTCTGGATCACGTAGAAAGGCGCATTGCAAATGCAAATTGTAATTACAGAACGTCAGCATCTCCGCCGCAAAGAGCTCCGGGACCGTCTTCCACCTTCAGTAGTCCTCCGAGCCGCTGGCAACACCACTCAGTTATTAGTAGGTAACCCACTAGTAACAATTTCACCCTTTAAGACATATATTATAACAAATGATTGCGAGTTTGTCCAGTGACAACAAACTAACACTTGAGTGAGGTTGAAAAACGGGCTATCCGATACCTCACCTTTTAAATAAGAATAAAATTGTAAAAGTTACTGTAACATATACGTAGAAGCTATTCTTATTTAATAAATCATATTTAATTTAATTTAATTTAATTTGTCTAAGCTCCAGACACTCGACCTACTGTAAGCCCAAGGACCACCGACCTACCCCGGATTATCGTGCCGACCAGTCCCCAAAGATTGAATATTATTGTACGTACAAAATACACTTATTTTTTTCCTGTAATTAAGAGAAGAATAAATTATGTTTTACCTACGTTTATTGTTAATTTTGGGTCAAGGCTACTTTTACACTCTCTACGATTTGAGCTACTTGATGGTATAAAGTATAATCAAAGATTAATTCTCGCTTCACAATAACTAATTGGAAAATCCTGAAAATCCTATCAAATCTTCATAATTCGGCATGGATCAACAAAACTATTGTTTAGCGGACTGATTTGAATGTTTTTCACACGACGTTTCGGGAGTTCTTGACCTACTTCCGTCATTAGGCGTGCTTTTGTACATTTTCTTCTACGTACAGTAGTGCCTACCCCGGGTTTTGAACTGGGGTCCACTGATCACTTGTGGTTACGAGTCTGTCACTCTTACCACTGAGCCACCAGCGAAGCCATATTGTTTTGGTATTAAACCTATATACCGTGTGTTCAAAAAGAAATTACATAAGGGTTGGCCATGGAAACTAGAAATAATGTAAATAGCAAGCTTCAGAATTCATTAACCGTCGTTGTTGTCATTATAATTTGCTATGAAAATTCTAAAGTTTGTAGTTTCTAAATCTTGCTGTTGCTATTAGTTTTGCTTTCCATTACCAGCCCTTAAGTAATTTCTTTTTGAACACATGATATATGTTACCGCTATATGCCCAGTAGCCTATTCGCGGGCTATTTTTGTATTATTACACGCAGTAGTGGCATTCAAATGGAATTGATTTGTGCGCTAGCCTGGCTAATCAAACCTATGCCAGTGCTATGTACGTAGCTTTTTTTCAGCTTCCTATGCTCCTGCGGAAACTGTTTTCCTGTTTTACTATTGATATGTTATCCCATTGCGTGCGGTGGTCCTCGTTCCAGACGTGTGACCTTGTATTTGGTGTTACAGATTTGGATTGTTATAACAATCCAAATAAGATCTTAAAATCGGTACGACCCCAAATCAATTCGAAAATTGCTTTAGAGGTGCAACCACCTTAGATTCCTCTGTAATACCAAATCCAAGGTCACACGTCTGGATATAACGAAGACCACTGTCGCGCCAGAAAATCGTATCATTTTACTCACTTTTTCATAACTAATCAGAATCAGAACCACAATCATTGAAATACATTTGTGTTCTAGTTCTACACATTGGGCATGTATCATTTTCTCTAAACCATTCAGTAATGCACGATTCACAAAATATATGTTTACATAGACTTTTAGGCATATTAATCAGTCTTCATCAGAAGTACATCTCTGATAATAATCAATCAACTTCATCTCAAAAAAATTTTTTTTATAGTCTTCGATAATTTTTCCTTCTTATACGTACTCCTAGCATCTGACTATACTCTTAACTATCCAATTTCAGCTAGAGTACCAAGAAGGCAGTTAAAACGTAAAAGATTAAATGACAATGACATCTAGGTCTGTTATTTGAGATACCTTGTACATTTCTAAAATGTAACAAAATCCTGCAATTTTTATGTTAAAACAAAAAATATTTCTCTTATTAAATTAAAGTCGAAAAAGCAACTACAACTACTCTTAATCATTCTCTTCCAGAGTTACTTGGAAATGAAGCTAAACCAACCTGTTATAATAATTCCAAGTTTATTAGATATTAAAAATGTTTAACATCCTTCACACCAACATTTGAGACTAGCGCTGCAATGACCGCTTGGACGTCCTTCTTCTTGACATACTCGACGACATGCGTCGTTATCCCATACTGCACAGGGACCCCCATATCTTCCCGATAGACAATCCCCAACCACAATCCCAGTGGTAATGGTAAGAAAGAGTAGAATTGTAAAGAGTAAATATCCTTTCATCTTAAACGTTAACAGAGACGATGTAGGTCGATAAATCGATGTTAGGGTTTTGGAGATGTTCCTAAAACATGCAGATCGATGCAGGTCTACTTTGGATTTTGTTTTTCTATTTGTTCTGGTACTTGTTGGTTGGCAGTTCTGGCACAAAACACTTGAAGCTGTTTCGAATGGTGCGGTGTACTGTCGCAAACAATATGACAACGAGAATTTATACAAGTAGATATATTACACAGAAATTAGATTTTCCCCCAAGCTCGTAAATGTTAAATGTTTTTATAGATAAACAAAGCGTTTCAGTAATTAAAGCTAAGTCGAAAACATTAAAAAACGCTTATTTGTTTCGCGCCGACGTGATCCATGCAACGTACAAATTATTTGTTTAGAACGAAAATGCACTAAATTTTTTAAAAAATGTCATTATATGCAATATACGGAACAATCTTAATTGGCCATTTGAAGATAAAATTATACATAGTTATCTGTTATTTAATTAGATGCAATCGATGTTATTAAATATTAAATTTCTATATCCATTAAGTAAAAAATATTATTTTTTGTTATATTGCACACGCTAACGATCCTTATTATTATGCGGGGTAAAAATGCCGGGAAGCTTTGAGATTCTATTATTCTACTTTATTTAATTTATGCAAAAAATCTTTAATTTGTTTTAATATTCCTGTAATTGGACAATGTATATCAAAGATGTCTAAAAGAAATTCCCCAGTTCTAACAATTGAATAAATCTTTGTACTCAAAAAATGTATAATTTGTATACCATTTGTATATCTAAAAGCATTATTTATTCCTGATGGAAGAGTTGGGAATAAATCTTAAATTATTTTATGCACTTTCGGTGTGTCTACACTCGTCTAATTCTAAACGGGAGACATTATGATAAAACATAAAAGTTCTTCCAGTGTAGCTGTTAGATGCACTATCTATTCAGTGATTAATTTAGCTTGTGCAAAGATATTTCCATTTAATTCGACCATCCAAACACACCTCTCACAGAAAAAAAACATTTCACTATTTATTGTAATTAAGTTTACAAATATCTGGTTTCATTACTCGTAAATCTATTTCAGCTGTTGGTGTTATAGGGGTATGATTTTAACACTTTCAGATTTCGCTTTGGATCCTGACCTGGTTTCATCAGATTTAGTTTCAATTTTACAGCTATATTTAATAATTGCTCTCACTAAAAGTAATGTTTTACTGTCAAACTATAAAGATTTGAAATATTGCAACAAAAGAAGCTTGTACACAATTTTCAATATTTTCGTTACATCTGTCTACTTAGCATAGCTAATCATTACTTCCACTAAGCCATGTATTTCTATACTACCAAACAGTTAATATACTACATCTTTCCTTCCTTTTTAATTTTTAATAAGTTCATAGTCCTTCAAATATGGTGGCAGTCTTTCTGTGCGCACTTGTCGACTACCCACTACGGGAGTCTCAATATTCATATCTGGCACTATTACAGTCCCGGTACTTTCCGACTCTATTCGACTTGTTGCACGTTGATTATCACTTCTAATTTTAATATTTTTATTCTCTTCACTTCTGAGTTACACACTTCACTTGGTTGAATTGTCTTCGGGTTCATTACCTATTTGATTACATCCATTACATCATTACATTGTTCCCGTACCATTTTCGAACATGCGT
Source organism: Agriotes lineatus (assembly GCA_940337035.1). Classification (NCBI taxonomy): domain Eukaryota; kingdom Metazoa; phylum Arthropoda; class Insecta; order Coleoptera; family Elateridae; genus Agriotes; species Agriotes lineatus. Next base: position 23,282 of record CALNHX010005796.1, on the reverse strand, counting down.
TGAATTCCTTCTAAACGTTGCGTCGATCCATGTTTTCCCATGATTTAAACTTTATTCTCTTCTTCTTTGTGGTGGTATACTTTTTTGGGCCAAGGTTGGTGTCCTACGTATCAGTTCTTTGTTGTTTCAATAAAACTTGATCGCCTTCTTCCAATTCACTATACTCTGCTTGTCTTAATTCGTCATATTATCTTCCAATTTCTTTCCATGTCTCTCATCTCTTTGTCACTTTTTAATGTGATATCCATTTCAGGTACAAAGTATAATATAGATATCCACATCCTGCAAGAAATTACAACAGTAGATATCGACGGCTACTTATTTTTAACAGTGGAGGGCAAACTAGATACTTGATACGGATTTCTTAGTGCGTAGAAAGATGGGTCACGCTGTAAAAAATCACATAATTAATTGATAAAATGTGTTACTTACAACTTAAATGAAAAATCAAAAAGCTGTGTCTATTAAACACCCACGCTATATCTGAAAATGCAGTACCTCCTTTATACATCTGATATCCCGGAAACCGATAATACTTCAATCGCTACATACGCTGACGACACCGCGATACTTTCTACACATCAAGACGCAGCTGAAGCTACACTACATCTACAAACACACTTGAACCGTCTCAGTGATTGGACCGACCTTTGGAGAATCAAGATAAACGAAAACAAATCTCTACAAGTAACATTTACAACTAGAAGAACCACATGTCCTCCTATAACATTTAAGGGCACCCCTCTGCCAGTTAAAACAGAGACCAAGTATGTTGGACTCCACCTAGACAGACAACTAACCTGGTCCCCACATCTTAAAGCAAAAAGGAAGCAGATCGATCTAAAATTCAAGCAAATGTATTGGCTGCTTGGACCTAAATCCAAGCTCTCAACTGAAAATAAAGTCCTGCTATATAAAACAATCCTTATGCCCATCTGGAGATATGGTATCCAACTCTGGGGGTGCGCCAAGAAAACAAATATAAATATTATACAACGAGCACAAAACAAAATTCTTCGAGCCCTTGTAAATGCACCTTGGTTCGTTAGTAACCGAACCCTACACCAGGACCTGAACATACCGTTCGTGACGGATGTAATAGAAAAGTCAGCATCAGACTACTTCGCAAAACTTCCCGGACATGAAAACCACCTCATCCTACAACTCATGAACCCCCTACCAACAAGAAGGCTGAGCAAACAGTGGCCTATAGATCTGAACTGATAAGGAATACAATTCAAGTCATCCCAGTAAACCCTAAGGGAATCATCGCTGGATGAAGACCCTTACATGCCTCAACAGACAACATATTTACTTAATACTCTTATAATACCGGAGTAGATTGTAAATTTGCAGTTTTATCAATAAAAAAAAAAAAAAAAAAACCTGACAATACAGCTCTTTAAAATGTCAAAATTAAAATAGTCATATTTGGTAACTTAGCAATTTATTAGTTACCACGGTGAAAATTGTTTATTTTACTTTCTCTCCCTTGGTGGAGAAAATCAACTTCACAACCTCAAAATAGGCCAATAACGGTGCGTTCTGAGACCTGTAGTGCAAAAAATATATTATAACGATATGAGAAATGGTGGTTTTTGAAACGTTTTGAAAACATGTTTTTTGTATTAATTTGATATAAAATATCAAGCAAATGGGGGCGGTTATGACTGGTCTTGAAAACTAACCACAAATGACGAACATCGGCAACTAAATACCACATTCATGTAAAAAGTAAAACTTCAGTGCCTAGGTACACAATAGTTAATTACGATACAAGTGCGTAAAGCTAGCCGTTAGTCACGAGCGGGTCAGAATTAAAGCACGAGGTAGCGGGTCTTTTCAAACCCTCGAGTGACAAAAGATGCCTTACATATGTGTCGTATAATTTTTATCAAGCAGAATCTAGGAAAGAGCATAGATATGAAAAATTACTTTAAATATAAATTAGGATTACTACATTAAATTTTAACCACTCGGTGCTGGACAACCTGTCACTAAAAAATATTGTTATTAAACAGTAATTTTACAAACTCAAAGCTGTTAAGTGAAAGTCAATTTGGCAAACTATTGCAGATAGGAGGGTGGTACAGTATTTATTGTTCCCAGCCAAGCAATGCCTTCCCTGGACGAGGGAAACAATTTTGCAACTCGATATGGTGAAGCGAGAATTAATCTTTGATTACAGTTTATACCATCAAGTAGCTCAAATCGCAGAGACTGTGAAAGTAGCCTTGACCCAAAATTAACAGTAAACGTAGGTAAAACATAGTTTATTCTTCTCTTAATTACAGGAAAAAAATAAGTGTTTTTGTACGTACCATCGCGGACAAAAAAATGGAAACATCATTGTTTTCCTAGTGTAAATGGGTATATTACCTAAGTTAAATCAACATTGCTGATATCATATTGTTTAATGCAGTTGTCAGTTGTTGTCAAAAGTAAAAAGTCAAAAAATATAACCTAATATTATGTAAACCCCTAATAACACTGTGTAAAATTATAAAAAAGCGTTAACTTGATTAACGCTGGTGTTTCCATTTTTTTGGCCGCGGTGGTACAATAATATTCAGTCTTCGGTGACTGGTCGGCACGATAATCCGGGGTAGGTCGGTGGTCCTTGGGCTTACAGTAGGTCGAGTGTCTGGAGCTTAGACAAATGTTAGTTTGTTGTCACTGGACAAACTTGCAATCATTTGTTATAATATATGTCTTAAAAGGTGAAATTGTTACTAGTGGGTTACCTACTAATAACTGAGTTGTGTTGCCAGCGGCTCGGAGGACTACTGAAGGTGGAAGACGGTCCCGGAGCTCTTTGCAGGTATGACAGGTGATGTGAGGTTATAATCGCCCCTCGGTGGAGATGCTGACCTTCTGTAATTGCAATTTGCATTTGCAATGCGCTTTCCTACGTGATCCAGAACACTTCGCTTTTATGGTTTGGAGTCAATATATGTATATATCTATATGGATAGTCGACAGGAATTAACGGTTCGAGGTGCTGGATTTTCTCTGCCTTGAAGAACCAAAGCCGAGATCGGTCAGCAGCACTATAGGATCAGCTCTGATGCCAGTGCTATTCAGGAAGGAATGTGTGGAGAGCGAGGTATAAGTCGAAATCTGTTTTCTCTTGGCGAATATCCTTGTTTTTATATTGTCCGAGGATCCTTCCTTTTGCGTTATCTTGACGTAGCGTTTTTGTGGGAGATGCGCCAAGGTGTCGTTTTCGCTGCTTTTCGGAAATCGGTGCATAGCGGTCAACATCTCCCTTACTTGGTTATCGGGGCGCTTCGAAGTTTTAGAATTTTAAAAATCCAGGGCAGAAGGAATTTTTGCAGCGTTTAATGTTGCTTAGAAGATAACTCCTTTCGGGGCAAACGTTACACATATATGGCTTAGAATATAGTGCCTCTAGCAATCGCAAAATTGTTTTGATATTTTAGTGACAAGAAACTGCCAGATTTGATAGCTGAGCTTTAATAGTTTAGAAGTTGTGCAAGTTGCAAGCAGTGGTTGCACCAAGATTTTCAAAAATGGGAAACGAGCTTTAATCGCTCACTAATACCTATAGAAGAAATATTTAACGCCAAAAAAAATGCATGCAAATATGGTAGGCGAGCTTGGTAATTCTGCTTCTTCCTATCAAGTAGTAAAACATCGTCTCGGGAGTTCCAATGTAGTAGAAGAAGCTGCAAACATGCAAAAGGTGCGTATCGGTCACATTCTGTGTCTACTAAGAAAACATTGTGTTACGGATAGTTTGTAAATTCCCTTGCATTAGAGAAAATTTGCTAGTTTAATTTTAATTTTAAGCTTTAGTAGGTGGCTTCACTTTGTAATTGTGCGTGCTTTAATGAAGACTTAGCTAGTTGTATTTTAATTTTAAACATTTTATTATAATTAATGGGTGGTTGCGCATGAAATTCCCTTAGTAATTAATTAAATTTCATCTTTGGCATTTATTCTGCTCCAATTCTACATACATTCACGCCTAGTGGTTAGGAAACCTTAGGCAACAACAATTTCCTGGCCTGATTTATTATAATTGCAGTGCTGTTATCTCATGGTACAGTTCAATTTTTCAGGATATTTTTTTTGAGGTTCCTTTTCCAAAATTTTGGGAAGTGTTTGATAACCTGGGATTTTGTTAAACATTTGGTTGGATTTCTCACGTTCCTTTCCATTCAAAATTTTGTGCAAGCTGGTTGTGCCCTGGCAGTTTAGTGCTTCTAAAAGCCCCTTTGGTTTGGCTGATCTCCGTTAGTTTTATGGAGGACCTAGAGCACAAATGCTTCTTTGACGTTCGTAATTAGTGATTTTGGTTGATTTACTTACGTTTTTCGCCACGGCGGATTAATTTCGGGCCAACGTTACCCTCGCACGTTCAGTCTGGTTACCCTTCAACTTTAGGTAAGCTGACGATAGCTCCTGCTTCATAATCGAGGGCTTATTTGGGAATCTTGTACGTTTTCAGCCAATTTTCGTTGGGAACCAATCTATCGCTGGAATCCAGCCATGTGCTACTGTAATTTGACGAATTGCAATTGAATTTCGCAATCTAACCGTCATGGATCCCGCTAGGGAATAAGAAGTCGACCTTTTTATACCTGCAGTCCGCACGCTGCCTCCGCTGGCGTCAGCGCAAGGCTACCTACGTCACTCGCACCGCTACCGGAAGCCGATGTCCATGGCCCTCACATCTCCGTTGCCCCAGGTGCGCAGACTGCATTGAAACATGCGGAATAGTTAGATTTGGGTTTGTACTCCTGCAGGCGAACCACTCGCTTAGATAGTATAAGGGCATGCTATATAAATCGTCTCTCCTGTGTATTTTTAGATTAGGCGATCCTTTCACATAGCATTAGGGCACGCTAAACTCATCCTTCCATTTTAGGTGTTGTCTTTTATATTCTAGTTAAGGTTGCTGCACTAGCTGTGCTGCTGCTTACTAAAATCTACTGTTTAAAGTTTCTTTGGCTTACCTGAAGTAAATTTAAAGCGTTAGATTTATTATTGCCCGCTTTGTTATATATTTTTAATTGCTTATGTAGCGCCCATTTATTTTATAGTGTTTGATTTGTCCTTGCCTGCCTTGTCATATATATTTATTGCGGTATGTGTGTGTTATCGTACTTACCTGTTAATTGTCGCCGCTTGCATTATAGTCCCGATTATTCAATAAATGCTGTTATAAGTTATTGGTCTTTGCTAATTTGATTTTCTGGATTTATCCCATACCTTGATAAGGTTCGACTCCAGGATTTGTCGTCGTCGAGGACCTGGCGCCCTCTTCCTTAGTTTTCTTTTTTAGCGTAGCTGGAACCCCGACCCTTCTCGGCGAGTTAGCCCAATAAAGCCGATATTTACCAGCCGGCAAAATAACGAATATAACTTTCGCCACCAGGTAAGACCAACCCTTTTATCCTTCGTCACAATTGATCCTGTGAATGACAGAAAAGATCGTAGGTTGACAACAATGGTCAGTATTATGAACTATTAGTTACAAAACTTCGTTATTGCATTTAAAAAAAAAACGAAGAGAGAAACTGTCACAAGAGATTCTCCTCCATCACGATAACGCTCCGGTTCATAAAAAGCCTTTTTTTCTGAACGCAATTTGTGATATGTAGTTTGAAGTAATAAAACCTTCACCCTTCTTCCCTAGCGATTTGTATGTATTCCTAAAGCTAAAGGAGAGTTTTCGAAGTTCAACGTTTTATGAGCTCTAACGCTTTTATAGCATCAGTTCGGAAATTCTTCTGAGTGTTTTAAAAATGAGCATTGCTATGTCTACAATGTATGTTATCATTTTTTTGTCTTGAAACGTAATATCTGTTCTATGATGAGCTACTGTTTCATTTGTATATATTATTATACCCCCGTATAGTTTGTAAACGTCGTTTTCTATTTATTATGTTATTTGGTGTATATTTGTAGTACGGCATAGCGGCGTTTTGTAGTAGGTATTTGTTTGCTATTGCTTAGTGAATAACTTTTATTATTATTAATCACATCATTTTGGAAGGCATATTTATAAGTCTCAGATATGGCTGCAACACACTAACTAAAGACATTGCGCACCACACGAGACCTTTATCAGAAATTTGTCTTCCTTTTTACTCGTAGTTTACGTTTTCAATAGCAGTACTAAAATTGTCTATATAAAAGCCGGCTTTACATTTAATCTTTGCTGACACATAAGTCGGCAATGCTTACTACGTATATTGTTTTACCTCCAATGGCAATTAGATTAAAGCCTTCTCTTTCTAGAAATGTGAAGACTAATTGTCTCAAAACTTTTGTGAAATACTTTATGATTTGGATATTTGGTATTGTATTCAAAAACTAAATTAGATTTCTCTTCCCACATTGTAACAGCTCTTGTTGTAATACTTCTTTGTGCTTGATTTGATAATGAAAAATACTACTTAAGCTTATTTTTTATCCATTTAATATTTGAAAACGAAAGCTATAAAAGTCCATCTGATATCCCACATCTCGGTTTATTTATTATTTTCATATCTTCCTCATTTAAAGTGCCATCTATTAGTAATGCATTATACCGCACCCTTAAACGAGGGGTAAGTACAACCCTAGCTAGCTCTAACTCTCGGTAGCAGTGGGTCTTAAGGTTACAAAAAACGTCGTTAAAATAATATAAAATGGGCGCCAGTCGTTATACACAACATAAAACACAAATCTGTAGTATGTTTCATCTTTATTTGGACCAAAGTTGGCTAAGAATGTATAACATGATTCACCAGGTATATTAATATTTTACATTTGAAGTATTTTAGTTTATAAATTTCTATGAGAAGAAAACGATGATGCTAAAAAATTAATAACGTATGGGACATAAGTTTTGAGAAAAAGTTTGCCTTGAAATTTCTACTCGATTTTGATGTCTCATCTAGTTACCATGAAACCGGTAAACAAATCATGTTTTGTTTTTATTGATAAACGTCAAATTTATTCAATAACTTAGTTCAAAATGTCATACAAATTAGAAGTTCGCAAAAGTATCTATCGTTGTGTTGGACGGTTGCCCAAACGTGAAATTGTTAACTTGTTCACAGATCATAATGTTAGCCAGGCAACAATTTATAGGACAATAAGAGAATGCGAAGAGGGTATACCTTGCACTAATTTGCCGAAAACTGGAAGACCTCATGTTTTGGCACAAAACAGGATTAATAGACTGGTACAATCCGCTCAAGACAGAATTGGCATCTCTAGTCGAAAACTAGGTCGCAGTTTTGGGGTCGCATCCAAGACCGTCCAGAGAATTTTGTCCAGAAATGCTGTACATTATAGAAAAAGAAGGAAAAACAAATTTTCTGGACGGTCTTCTATGAGACCCCAAAACGGCGACCTAGCTTTCGACTAGAGATTCCAATTCTGTCTTGAGCGGATTGTACCAGTCTATTAATCCTGTTTTGTGCCAAAACTGGAAGACCTCATGGTCTTCCAGTTTTCGGCAAATTAGTGCAAGGTATACCCTCTTCGCATTCTCTTATTGTCCTATAAATCGTTGCCTGGCTAACATTTTGATCTGTGAACAAGATAACAATTTCACGTTTGGGCAACCGTCCAACACAGCGATAGATTCTTTTGCGAACTTCAAGTTTGTACGACATTTTGAACTAAGTTATTGAATAAATTTGCCGTTTATCAATAAAAACAAAACATAATTCGTTTACCAGTTTCATGGTAACTAGATCAGACATCAAAATCAAGTAGAAATTTCAAGGCAAACTTTTTCTCAAAACTTATGTCCCATACGTTATTTAAGAAGAAGAAATAACAGGAAGAGTATTTTGATCTTGATTTTTATTCAGAATAAATTCTTGCCGTGCGTAAATCGACAAGAAGAAAATAGATTACCTATGTATTACAAATTCTCATCAGAAATTAACTTACACATTCAATGCCATCATTTCTTCAGAAGATTCTTCACTGTCAGCTTCACCTAAAGAAATAATGAAAAGAACGTTTTCTATTGTAGTTTAGCCACATGTTTGAGTTACATTTTGAGAGCGCCTCAAGCTACCTTATCTTTAAAAGACGGACACGGCTTTATATGCTTGTTGTAATAGTTTTTACAAAATCCCCATGCCATTTCAATTGGATTATACTGACAATGGTATGGAGCTAATATAAAAACCTCATGGCCACTTTCTCTCAAAATTTCACCAATGACGTATGGTTTTGTCCCAATATTCAGACCTTTTACATTTACCTAATTCTGTAGCTACTAATGAGTCGTCTTGAGTCTTAAGTATATCGAATATGGTAGCTCTAGATACCTAAAAATTAAATTTCATTTATATTTCCTATGTACCTGTATAATCTAAACGAATAACTTATGTAATCAATTACTCACCCCACATATATCCTGAAGCTGCTATATTATAGTTGATGCTATATTTCGGTTTGCCGCTTTCAAATAGTTACAACATTTTTTAATAGATACTTTCTGTTCTGCTTACTAGTTTTGGCATTTTGATTCATGTGCTATTAATATTTCAAAATGATAATGATAATTTATTGTTTGATGGGCTAGATCTAATAGCTGGATTCTCAACATTTGCTATCAACGTTTGGGAAAACTTGGCAACATATTTACTCCTTAAAATTTTTAGTTTAACCTATAATCATGGTATTTGACAATAAATTCGACTACTTCAAAATTATACATGGTGAAATCAACTGATTTTCCATGGCACATCATGGTCCAAATAAAGATAAAACAGACTATATCTAGCAAAACAAATCACCACCTACCTTGGATGTCTCTTACTTCAATATAAATAGCAAAACGAATACGAGAATTTTCATGAAGGGTCGTAGTATAAATAACAAAAGAAAATATAAACCAGCAACAGTAAATATAATTTAATATCAATAACAGTATGTCATCAATAGTTATCGTAGTTAAATAAGAAATATTAGTTAAACAACTCAGGTAAATCGTCCCCTCTACTGCGCAAATATAATTGATTTTGGAGTCAAACCAAATCAAACACAAAAAAATGTGAATTAGTAGAATTCAAAACAATTTACAATGCAGCATTAAGATATAAATTCGATGCAAACATTCAGCTAAATTAATTAAACAAAACGTTCTCGACCGGTTCGCAAAACTGTAAAAATTTTAATTTCTGCCGGGCGCTCAAGGTCACACTGCACATAGGGTGTTGTACAGGGTACATACAAACATGCGTATAGATAATCTCTAGTTAAAAACTCACCAGCGTCTGATAAAATTATGAATTTTACGTTCTCCCGTGCGCTTTTACTTTCAAAGCCTTTGTAAAAAATAATGCAAATCATAGCGGTTAAAAGATGCCAAGATATCATGCAAATCGCCACACTCCTGGATTGAGATCAATTGGAATGACCTTGACGTAGAACTCGTACGGATCAGCGTGCTCCAGAGAACTCAAGGGGCACTTGACGCCAGACATTACGCCAAGTACTAAAAATATTACGACGGAGGGTAAAAAGAAAAGGCCTAAGGGCCACTTAATTAGTCCCGAAAAAAAGAAAAAACTAGCAAATATCGCATCAAAGATGGAAATCGGCTTCACGTGCATAGCCTGCTTTGGTAAACGTATTTTAAATCGCTCAAGAAGCTTGAATTTCAGGCGTTCACAAGCGCCCTAGACGAGCGCTTGCAATCGAAAAACGCAACTCGCCCAAAATATCTATCCAGGTAGGTACCTCTATTATTGAAGGTTGCCAGCCTTTCGGAAAAACAAAAAATTCCTTTGCGCTGCGCTCGACGAAAAGAGGAACGCGCATGATATTTCTACTAGAGATGTAAGCCCTCATCAAGGAGCGAATTGCAAGCAACGCACACATGAAAATGGGGCGTTACAACATTAAATCTTTAAGCAAATTGCAAGCAAAGCACAAATGAAAATCGGGCGTTACAACATTAAATCTTTAAAAATTTATTAGAGCTTCTTTAAGAAAATAATTAGCTGACTAATTTTCCTGAACTATATATATACCTAACAAGCAGCTGTTATTAACAAATATAAGCTTCTTTAATATTTTCAACACTTTGTTCTTGGCTCTGGTTCTCTGAATAATTGTTAGACTCATCTTCAATGATGTGGTTTGGCAAATTCTTAGCAATATACCTGAATTATTGTTCTCTAATTGGTTGCTCATAATCTCCCCTGATTGAAAAGGGGAAAATTATGAAAAAAATTGTTTTTGTTATACAATCCAATATCCATCTTTTGTTATAATTCAATTTATAAGATAAACTTTCAATTGCCGTTTAGGTAGACATAAATTAGTTAAACTATTCCGAGGAATCTAATAATGTTTTTAAATACAATACGTTACAATATGATACAAAAACATGTCTAACAAAGTTAATGAAGATATTGGAACAACAATAAAACCAAAAATATTAGAAAACCGGAGATACCCAACTTACAAATAATGGCATAAAATTCGCTTCGCTCATGATAACTTTATCAGAATTTCAAAACCAGAGACTATTACAGTTTTTATAAAATAAGAAATTGATAACTTAAAATTGGAATTAAAACAGAAACTAAAACCACAACACATTATAAAACCGGAATTGCGTAAACAAATTAAAATTCATAGGAAACTAGAAATCTCTGTTTTATGAACGATTTGAGCACTAGAAGGCGATTTTTCCTCGTCAAACTTTTTACAAGGCTACATAAATCTCGCCTGACATTGTAACAGATTCAAATTGACCACATAATTAAAGGAAGTTAATTGATGGTTCAACGAGCAAATGCTCTACTCAGGCGGCCGGTCTGCGTTCGATTCTCGGCGACTGTAGAAGGATTTTAAAAATGACTTAACAAGGAAGCTTTTCCTCTATTTCGACGAATAAGGCTAGCCACCTACTCGACTTACGTGTAAAGAAGGCTCATACATAGAACAATAACTTTGTGGAACTAAACAGGCCACTGGCCTAACATAAGGAAGAATAAAAAGAACTGTAGGTAGGAATGGGAAACATTCACTCCTGGATGTATGCAACAAAAGATGCTCAGATGTAGCAAGTGACCGTCACCTGCTGATAGGGGTACCACAGATAAAACCAACATACACTAACTTACTCATGTGAAATTTGAGCAACTAATGAAAACTAATCATCACGAACCCAATATGCCAAAAACACTAATAGATGTGTAAAAGACGTCATTACGAAAATAAGTAATTCAGTAATGATTTAGGTTTAAACTGTTACGTAAACTATTAACTGGAGTGTTTTATGATTTTAAACTTACACCTCATTTAAACTTGAAGCCAATAACCCGCTCATCTACAGCTGTTAACATTTAGAACGCTACAATTATTGAGTTTTAGGAGTTTACATTTTAGTATATTCATAAAAATAATCATTTTAAATATAAATCCACAACTTCGCATGCTTTGATTTTTTAAATAATTGTATGCGACGTTCTAATTGAAATTCGCCGGATTTGACAATTCTTTTAGTAAAGTCGTGCATCTAAAGAATTATTATCTTGAAAGACATATTACAAACTATTTGCATATTATTTGTTCGTATAAATATCTAGGAATAACTTTGGATTCTATTCTAAAATGGAAGCTCATATTCAGCTGTTAATTAAGAAATTAAGAAGCTTTCACTACGTGTTTAGGCAGTTGAGGGAATTTCTTCTAATGGTAATTTTTAAACAAATGTGCAATGCTGTAGGTTTAGTGTAATCACTCAGGTAATATGGTATAATAGGATGGGCAGCTGTACTAGAAACGACTCTGAAACCTTTTTGCAAATGCGAATCTTAAAGATTATTCTTCTAAAAGATGCAAGATGCATAGATGTTATAGTTCGAATGACTTGAATTGCGAAACTATATTTTGGCAATTAAAATTTATAATGCTGTACCTCAAGTTATAAAAGGCACAAATGTATGCAGATCATACAACCAAAAGGTAAAAGATTGTTTGATGTCGTGTCCTGCTCCATTTTTTACAATTATTCTCTTTAGAGGGATGGAAAGGAAATGGGGTAGAGATCAGAGTCTTATATTGTTTATTCGTGGGAATACTATGTCTGGGGCACCTAATATTAAGGAGACTAATCGTAATCAGTTTCCAAATCCTCCAATTATGATAGGTATTACTATAAAGAAAATTATGATAAAAGCATGTACTGTTACAATAACGTTGTAGATCTGGTAATTTCCGATTAGTGATCCAGGGTTACCTAATTCAGTTGAAATTAGTAATCTTAGTGATGTTCCTAGCACATTCCTGCTCAAGCATAAAAAAGGAATATGTGGTTCCAATGTCCATACGATTTGTAGAAAATAATCGTTTATTAAGTAAAATGGCTGAGTTTAGGCGATAAATTGTAAATTTATTTACGCAATACTTGTAGTCAATTATGATTTTAAACTGCATATTTAATCGTGAACGTAAATAGGGTACATTATTTGTTGGCAACTTTGAAGGTTACTTGTTTAGTTTAACTTAAATCCATTAAGCTCTATATGTAGATTTTCTCTGAATGATGTCTTTTTTTACAGCGGTCTATTGTGATATGTTTTTTATCGGACCTTTTCCACTGTCTCAAGTGTTTATCACACAACGTTTCGGGAGTTTTTTAATTTACTCCCGTCTTCAGGTGAATGAACTCCTGGTTAGTCCTGAGAAGGACAGTGGAAAAAGTTCGATAAAAAACATATCATATATGTAGATTGTTACTAGGGTTATAATGATTATGATTGTTGGAAGAAAGATTATTTTGTTTTGAATTAGGATTTGGACTGTTAATCACTTTGATATAAATCCTACAAATGGGGAAATTCTTCTTACGGATAAGAAATTCATAATAAAGAATAGCTGTGTCATTATTCTTGAGTTTATTGATTGAAAGTGTTGATTAAGACAAAAATATTGACTTTAAGATTAAGACTACATTAATTGAAATTACTGTATAGAGTAATAACTAGTTTATTCAGATTGTTTCTATAATTATTATGGTTCTAATAATCCATCCTATGTGGTTAATTGATGAATAAGCTATGATTTTTCGTAGTGTTACTTGGTTTACACCTATAATTCCTCTAATGATTATTGGTGCAATAATAATTATTGATATAAACAACGTGAATCTTATATTGCATGTTAACAGGGCTGTTGGGGAAATTTTTTGTCATATTAAAATTGATAAGCAATTTAATCAACCGAATCCTTCTATTACTTTTGGAAATCAAAAGTGGAAAGAGGCTCTTCCGATTTTTGTTAGAAGTCTCGAATTCATTGTTAATATAAATGGCGATTGAATACATGTTCTTGATGCTATTCTTGTTTTGTTTATTATTATAATGATTGATATTAAAATGAATGTGGATGAAATTGCTTGTGTACTAAAGTATTTGATGGAGGATTCTGCTGATACTATATTTTTTTGGTTTTATATACGGGGGATGAGTGTAATTTAATTTCTAGTCCTAATCATATCCCTAGTCATGAGTATGACGAGATTGAGATTAGGGTTTTAATTATCAGGGTTAAAAATACTGAATAAGATTTTATAAATTTTTGTTATTAAAAAGAAAAGTAATAACTTTATATTTGAGTTATGCACCCAAAAGTTTAGACTTTTGTAATTTTTCAGTTTTTTTTAGATTTTCTCAAAAACTGCTCTAACGATTTTTTTTCACGTTTTTATTACATTTTTAATATGTATTGATGTGAGATAGGTGATTTTCAAGTTGAATACCTCTAACACGTTTCTTTTTCGTTTTTTTAATATAATGTAGTAAGGATGCTAAAAACAAATTTCCTGTAAAAGGAAGTGGTGTGCGCGTATCACACCAGATTTTTTTACTTAAGGATATACAAATGGAATATTTAATAACATAATTGCATGTAAGTAAATAACAAATATGTACAATAAAAGCACCAAAATGTATACTTTTATCTTCAAATAATCAATTAAGATTGTTCCGTATACCGGAAATAATCAGAGCATTTAAAATGTGGTGCGTTACGTCGTCCCGAGACAAATAATTGTTTTTTAATGTTTTCTACTTAACTTTAATTACTGAAACGCTTTATTTATCTATAAAAATATTCAACATTTATGAGCATGAGGAGAAATCTAGTTTGTGTGTAATATATCTACCTATATAAATTATCAAATATAATCTTATAAGAGCATTAATTATTTCCGGAATTTTTTTTATTGCGTTCCAACAACGTCGTATTAAATTAGGACGTTGTTGGAATAAATAAACATTATCAGAAGGCAGTATAAAATAATTTTGAGATAAAGTCGATTGATGATTATCAGAGATTTAATTCTGATGAACACTGTTTTATTTCTTTTAGAAATCAAAAGAGGTTGATGATTAAAAGTCCATGTAATCATATATTTTGTGTATCGTGCATTACTCACTGGTTTAAAGTTTAGAGAAAATGATACCTGAACAATGTGTAGAACTAGAATAAAAATGTATTTCAATGTTTCTGGTTATGTTCTGATTAGTTATGAAAAGGCTGAATCTGATTAGTACGTCAGCCATGAAATTATGCAAGTCTTAAAGTCTTTTCTAGCAACATTGAATAGTTTTATTAATCCATGACAAATTATAAAGATTTGGTAAGAATTTCAGGGAGGGAAATATTCTTTTTTTTAAATATAATTTTAATGATTTTAAGAAACCATTTCGAATTATGAAAATATATTAATGTTTTGTTTAGTTATGAAATGATATTACAAATGTTTGTATACGATAAAATCTAGAAGGCAGGATAGCAATCTAAAATTACTTAAAATGAAAGTTAGGATTACTATATTAAATAACAACGTTGGCTTCATAACAAAGAAAAACTTCACCCTAGAGAACATAGAGTATGATTTCATTATATTAAAAATGTTGGGAGCTTAAAAATGTTAACCACATATTGTTGGGCAATCCCTGACTAATAAAAATCTTGTTATTAAACAGTCGTTCAACAAACTTAAAACTGCCAACTAAAAGTCAATTTTACAAACTATTGCAGATACGAGGGTTATAACGTATTTATTGTCCCTTTGCAATATGTTGCCTTTAGCAACCGCAATTGCTTTTCTATATTAGTGACAACAAACTTCTAAATTTAAGTAGGTTGGAAGGAATGGTTGCGCTAAGATTTTGATAAATGGGAAAATGATATTTAATCGCTCACTAATACCTACAGAAGAAAGGTTTAATACCAAAATAAATTAATACAAATAAGGTTGGCGTGCTTGGAAAATCTGCTTCTTCTTTTCAACTAGTAAAAAATGGGATAGAGGAAGGGGCAAATATGCCAAAGATGCTGAACGGCCGCATTCTGCGTGTACCCAAGAAAATTTTGATGGTGTGAATGGCATAGGCAGAGAAAATCATGGGTCACTGATCAAACTTGTGCAACATTAGTTACAAAACTTCGTTATTGTATTAAAGAAAACAGAGTAGAAAAATTTTTACCAGGAATTCTCTTTCACCCCGGTAACCTTCCGGTTCATAAGAGCCTCATTTCTAGGACCGCAATCTATACATATATAGCAGAGCAGAGCCGAAACCACTGGCACTAAAAACTTGAAATTTGGGCGGAAGGTTCAATTTGTTACGTAAGGTAGTGCTAAGAAGAAATTTTTTGAAATTCGACCCCTAAGAAGGTGAAAAGGGATAAAATGTGTTTTCACGAATTCCTCAATATCTCTTACACCCGATAAGATATCGATTTGGTGTTTACTTGGAAAGATTATCAATGAAAATACCTAGAAACTTATTTTAGGATTTTGCCCTAATCGACCCCTAAAGGTGCAAATCTGGATTCGGGGAATTAAAGAACCCTTTGTAACTCCTAGGTTATTGGTTATTGAGTTAGAACATTCCTCTTTTTGGCATATAGATGTATAAACGGGGCTGCGCGCGCTATTGCGCGGTCTATCCTATTCAATTTACCACCATTTTTAGGCCTATTACGTAGGGCCTTTCCGTTCTGTTACACACTTGTTACACAATCTCAGAAAATACAACATTTCGCATGAAAGGAAGCAGAGGGTTCTTTTGTGGAGGACGAAATAGGGAAATATCCGTCCTCTAAACCAAGAGAAACGTTCACGTGGTGAAGTGGAAGCTCAATGCTTTCACCTAACCGTTGAAAGGCTCCAAGAGGAGCCATCGCACTACTAATTGTCGACATGATCTAAAAAAACCACGTCAAAAAAGTCCCTTACGATCAGCACGCCATCGTATGTGCCTCGAGATGCCAACCATTGTTCCTTTTTCGCCTTCTGTTGGCATGAAACCGGTGACACCAATAACTCGGCAGAAGCGATGAGATTAAGAATCGAAAAATCGATGTAAGATCGAGAATCGAACTGATCTAGAAAATTGGCGTAACACAGGTATTTGTAGTCATATTTCAGTAATATTTCAGACGTTTTCAACTGAAAACCATTATTGTTAGTTTCAGTATCACCGTTTTAAAACGGTTTTTTTGATAAAACCGGAGTTATTTGTAGATAAACACCCGTGCAAGTTTTAATTGATGTTAACCATCTAAAGGAGATCTGTTATCATTTGAAGAGAGAATAATTGCTTAAAATGGGGCCCTCGGGGATGCGCCCCTCTCCAAGAAAGCTCACGGGGTTCCGTCCCTCTCTAATGGGGCCCTCGGGCATCCGCCCCTCTCCAAGGGGACTCACGGGGCGCCGCCTCTCTCCAAGGGGGGCCTTGGGGCTCCGCCCCTCTCCAAGGGGCCATTAGGTTTCCGCCCCTCTCCAAGGGGGCCCTTGGGGCTCCGTACCTCTCCAAGGGGCCATCGCGGCTCCGCCCCTCTCTAAGGGGGCCCTCGGGGCTTCGCCCCTATCCAAGGGGGCCCTTGGGGCTCCGTACCTCTCCAAGGGGCCATCGCGGTTCCGCCCCTCTCCAAGGGGGCCCTCGGGTCTCCGCCCCTATCCAAGGGGGCCCTTGGGGCTTCGCCCCTCTCCAAGGGGGCCCTTGGGGCTTCGTTTCTCTCCAAGGGGCGCTCGGGGCTCCGCCCCTCTCTAAGGGGGCCCTCAGGGCTCCGCCCCTCTCCAAGGGGGCTATCGGGGCCCCGCCCCTCTCCAAGGGGGCCATCGGGGCTCCGCTCATCTCCAAGGAACCCCCCAAAGCTCCGCCCCTTTTCAAGGGGGCCCTCGGGGCTCCACCCCTCTCCAAGGAGGTCTTCGGAGCTCTGCCCCTCTCCAAGGGGCGCTAGGGGCTCCGCCCCGGTCACGAAATCGAGGCGACGGCGAAATGAATGCAAACGCAAATGGGGGACATCGCGTCTGTAATTGTCGTGACACACACGTTTGGATCGTTCTCCTTTATTTGTATGATTCTTAAAATATTTAGAAAGTGATTTAAGGGATTTTACAATTTTACCCCTAAGAGGGTGAAAAGCGATAAACTGTATTTTCACGAATTCCTCAATATCCCTTAGACCCGATAAGATATCGACTTGGCGTTTGCTTGCATAAGTATCCAATACAAGTGTCTAAAAACGCATTTCAGGATTTTCCCAAATCAACCCCTAAAGGTGCAAATTTGGATTCGGGGTGAATTAAAGAACCTTTCGTATCTCCTATGTTTATTGCTTTAGAACATTGTTTTTTTTTGGCATACAGATGTATTCTTAAAATATTTAGAAAGGGGTTTAAGGGATTTTAATGTTACCCCTAAAGCGGTAAAAGGAAAAACTGAAAAGGGCCAGGCTGTTAAATTTATTAATTTTTTTTCGCTGTGGGTTTATTTCAGGATAATATGAGCTGAAAGAATTTTTCAAAATTCCACCCCTAAGGGATGAAAAGGAATAAACTGTGTTTTCACGAATTACTCAGTATCTCAAAATATATAGGATTTCTGAATTTCCACCCCCAAGTGGTAGAAATGGGTATCTTGCTATAATTTATGAATACAAAATTTTGTTTGTTTGTACATATTTTAATTTTATCTCATTGTTATACTAAAACTATAGTTTTATCAATGTATACAAGAACGACAATTACTTACACATTTCCAGGGGGTACGTGAAGCATAAAAAAGTTGTGGAGGATTTTTTTCGGAAGAATTTTGATTCCTTTTTTCCTACAATATTGTTTTGCGGCGTTTGTTAGTTTAGCGTATTGAGTGAGGGGGAGAATTCATTTGAGATTTAGAAAAAAAGAGTTGCCCGTACGAAGAACGGGCATCTTGCTAGTTGTTGATATTTGATTTGAAGTTATGGAGAAGCTACACTATTTCTCTAACCTAGCTCCTAGCGAATTCATTTTCAAAGCTAAAAGAGAATCTTCGGAGATCAAATTAGAAGCGATGACGTTGCTATAGCAGAAGTTCAGAAATTCTTCTGTGATCAAGACTTCGAGTATATCAAGAATGGCACATTGATCGAATAATTGTTTTTATGTTCAAAGGAATTATATTGAAAAATAATGTGATGCTCTATACTAGGGACAGTAAATGCTGTACATCTGTCACAATACCTAACGTGTGTACCAAAACTGAAAATCGACACTGAAAGTAATTCCTAATTTATAAACGCAACTGCAAGCCAAATGTCAATATTTTGACATTTAAATATAAACATATAGTTGCATTCATATGTTAGGAAGAACTTTCAGTACCTAGTCGATAACAAAAGGTTTGGAACATCGATATTTATTAAAAATCATGGCAGTACATAAAAGACCTCAATTAATTAAATAACTAGCAACCCAGTGAGACAAATGTCTCATTTAAAAAAACAAAAAAGACCGTTTTTCAAATAGAACGCGTATTAAATAAAAAATGTACCCAGACCTGGAAGGTGTCAAAGTGGTACGCCGCATCGGAACATTCTGGAAGCCGTCAAAGTGGTTGCCTAACCGATCGACGTTTTAAGGCGCAGAGGGTCGCAGCTCCGTTTGGCTGCTGAAACAGCGTACTGACACTTCCGGTTTTCGGGAAATCACGTGATTTCTCGAAAACCGGAAGTGTCACGTGACTGAAATTCGGTTCCTGACCTGACATGACCATTTCAAATATATAACTTTCATAACTTTTTTTCTCTATCTCTTACGGTTTGGCTGCTGAAACAGCGTCCCGGACAGACAAAACAACGTCCCGGACAGACAAGTCTATTAGATAAAGGATTGTTGGATATATGGTCTGCGATACGGCAACAACCAATCTTTTACCTTTTGGTGGTATGCTCGTTTGTGCTTTTTATAACTTGTGGTACAGCACTTTAAATGTTAATTGCCAAGAACTCATAGCTGCTTTGGTTCTAGATTTTTTAGCTAATGGAATATTTGCAATGCTCTTTATTTCGAGTGCAGTATGTGTGATGTTGGATATTTTCGTTAACAGTATTTTTTGTAACTCTTTGTAAACAACTTTGCAGAACAACTGACGATCATCAAAAATGTAGTTTCATAATACAAGTCATCCGAACTATAACGCGCATTTATAAGAATAATCTTTAAGATCCGCTTTTTCAACATTTCTAAAGGTTTTAGAGTCGTTTTTAGTACACCTGCTCATCCTATTATGCCATATGACAAGAGTGATTACACTAAACCTAAAGCATTGCACATTTGTTTTAAAATTCGCATTAGCAGAAATTACCATCAATTCCCTACATAGGCGCCGGTTTTTCAAAATTGCTTTGGGTGCTCTGCCTTCCACCTCTCTCCTTCAATGGATACGTGGGAATGGATTTTATGTTCAATTATTTATCATGGAACCAAAATAAAGTTATAGGTACAACACAAAAGACGTAAAGACGAACAATATTTATTAGGTATATATGAAAAATATAACAAAACCTTAACTAAACAAAACTTTGGTTTCTTGTTTCTAATATCACAAAAATAATAAAAATAACTTAAGAAAAAATGTAAAAGGAACAAAATCTCAGCCGGATACTTAAAAAACTTGTCGCCTTTGGCTGTTTTTTTAAATAAATATGGTGGCAACTTGCTCGTCATCAATTTCCCGAGCAAGATCTTTATAAAAGTTTAAAATAGCAATGTTATTCAAACGTGACTGTGTCATGGTAGTTCTCAGGTAAGTCTTTAGGCGTCTTAAGCTAGAAAAACCCCTTTCTGACGTACATGATGTTGCAGGAATAGTTAAAAACATTTTAACGACTTTAAAATATTCTGAAAATAATTCCTTTAGGTGGGTATTCTGATTGAAATACAATATTATTTATGATACTGATTTCAAAGGATGATCTTTTGTAAAATCAAAAAGCATTTTTGTATGCAACTGTAATTTGTCGTGATCAAAATCTTCGAGGTAATATTTTCTGACTATATCGGTATCCTCTTCTCTTAACAAAAAAGTTTCTAATTCGATTACCCTTTTGATACCTTGCGACTCAAAACGACTTTTATTACTTTGCATGCAACTGTCTATAATATCAAAATATAAAGTTCTGTAGAAATCTTCCGGAGTGTTCGCAAAATATTGGTTCTTAAAACCACCTAGTTTTATGGAAACTTTCCTCTTCCTTGGTAGACCAGGCTCGTCTACTTCATATTTACATCTGTCTTCATAAATAGACCTCCAAAGGGTCGGAAATGATTTGCGGCGTTGTTCAAGAGACTTGATAAGGCAGCTTATACTTTTCTGCTAAATTTTTTTAACCTTCTGAGTGTTAGCATTTACTTCTTCAATATTATCAAAGATATTTACTACAATTCTAAGTAAAAAGAAAAATTCATAAGATACCAACTTATCCAAATAACCACTTGCTTTGGCACCAGCTTCACTATTATCTTGACTTGCCTTTTCCATAAACTAGGTAATTTTTTTATAGTTCTCAAATATCGACTTTAATGAGACAACTCAAAGACACCACCTCGTAGGACAAAATAGTCTTAAGGACGATGCTCTAGAGTCTTCAGTATTCGTTTTAATATTTTTAAAAATTTCAACCCTCATTGCTGAGTCTCTAATTAGTTTAAAGTATCTTTCGCAGTTGGTAAGAAGTCTCTTACTTTAGGCATTCCGTTAAACGCATCTTGAACTACTACATTTAAGGAGTGTGTCATGCAATGAATGTATAGAGCTCGTGGTTCATCATTTAAGATTCGTTTTTGTAAACCAGTAGGTGCACCACTTACGTTCGCCGCGCCATCGTAGCACTGACCTATTAACAAATTTATATTCGGTTTGAATCTTAGTAAAACGTCTTTTACCACTTTATACAGCGTTTGTGCGTCTGTGAATGGTGTTTCATACAGTCCTATAAAATATTCGTGTATTTCTAAGTCTTCCGTTACTACTCGAAAACAAACTGAGAGTTGCTCTTTTTTAGATAGATCAGTGGTTTCATCCGCGACGATGGCAAACATATTATTTTTAATTTTATCTAGAATATTTTCTCGTACATTGTCGGTTAAAATATCCAGTATTTCGCTGATTACATCATGTGATGTCCACTTGTTGTGACTTCTATTTATCCATACTTTAAGTGCAGTAGAATCTTCAGTTCGCAAACGTAACAGTTGAATAAAGTTAGACTAGTAACTAGTTAGTAACGTAACTACGGACGCAACGGTGTCGCCACTGTCGCCCGTGTCGGTGTAGTAGGACGACAGAGAGCAGAGAGCGGTTGATGTGATGATGTCAAAGAATATAGATATCTATATTCTTTGATGATGTGTTGTGTGAGCATCATGCATGATTACATTGACTACTATTACTATTACAATAGAATAGTATCATGATGTGTTTGTAGGAAGCGGCGGTTGCGTAAAACGAGCTTGCGAGAGCCTCCACAACCAGAAAACAGAGTTTTGAAAACATCACAATAGTTTAAAACAATACATACTGCTATGGTATATAGAGGTCATGTGTGACATTAAATACACTTATTTATTTACATGAATTAAAAAAATGAAAAGTTCAAGACAGTAATTATACTGAAACGATAAGATATAAAAAATTAATAATAAATACAAAGTTGGATGTTGAGTATGACAGAATAAAATTCTATTTGTAACAATTTATAAAGTAAGCACCATTCAAATTTATTTATAACTTAGCAGGCAGGAATAATGGTAGTCTAGGATAAGGATAAAAAAATTGGAATGATTATAAAAATAACAAATTTGAAAACGGTTGTAAAAATTTAATTTTGGTGGAAATAAAACTATAAATGTGCCCTTAATTTCATTTAATTTATTACAATCAATTTAAAAAGGGTTTAATAATGACATACAAGGTATAAAAACGTGAATTATAAGAAGAAATAAAATAATATGATTTTAAAAATGAAGAGATGGCAAACTGGAACTAACTAATACGACAAAGAAGTAAGAAGAAAGATTTGGACATAGTTTAATTAGAGTTGGAGTACAATTTATTAATGTTTACATAATTTGGATTATTAATGACATTTGGAGTTTTTCGAGTACTACGTCTGAGGGACTTGGCATTATTTGGATGAGGACCAGCTGGCTTGTAGTAAAAGGTGTAGCTGTTGGAATCTGGAATTGAATACTGAGGACCATTGGACGAGAGACGGCTTGCTTGCAGCAGAAGGTGGAGCTGTTGGGGTTTGCGGACATACTGGTTGTGAACGTCGTGTATGCGGAGATACTAGAACATAGGGAGGAATACTTTAAGGTTACCACTTTAACTGGAAGGCTACTTACTAGGAAGGATTTCGATATAGGAAGGTTCTAGTACTGACAGCTTGGTTGGAGTTCGAGAGGAAGTGATGGTCTGTTAGTTTATTGGTTGGCAACGAGTGGAAAGCGTTCTAGTTGGTGTTTGGTGTTTTGTGACAGAGGTGTATAGCAGTTTGGATACAAGAGAGAGGTGTATCTTGGAAAATTGAAGCGAGTCTGCTGGATAAGGAACTTAGGTGGGTAAAAAAAAATCAGGTATTTTTCTGAATTTATCTAAAATAAAAGACAGTTAACAAGGTTAGTTATAATATAGTTGAATTGACTTACATGTCGTAACATTGGTGGAATCATAAAAGCTTTGTAAAGAAATTTGTTCTGTCATATTAATTTAAAAATTGTCATTGAACGCTGTGTTTTGCATAATATTTGACAGCAAGCTACTTGCATTAAAATAATTCAATATTAAAAAAATAAAAATAACAAACAACTAGATTTTCTCGAACCACATCCTGAGATAGAGTAATCATGTATATTGTGAAGTATAATTCAAGTTAAAGTTAGTAAAAAGTTTTAAAGTTTCGATACTAGAAATAAATAAAAATCATATACATGTATCCACTGCAAT
>CALNHX010005795.1:0-100634 GCA_940337035.1 Agriotes lineatus | reverse complement strand
ATAAATTTAGAAAATTATAGAGATTAGACGTGGGAAGACATTAAATACTGGATAATCATATTTTATAATTTGTATCTATTCGTCTGGGCATGATTAATTTCAATATACAGAATGTTAGAGAAATCGGTGCCTTAATTTTAGTCATTTACAGAATTCGTTAACTGCAACAACTTTGTTATTTAACATTTTCCTGAAATCGCATATCTTTTAACGATATCCCCCCTCCCTAAATATGATGAGTTTTGCATATCCAAATTCGATAAGAAAGGTTTTGTTACATATTATGTCAATGAGAAAGGCCTAGTAAACCAATAAAAACTACTCGGTGGCGTACAGCTATTTTAATGAAAAAAAATTCTCTGTTTTTTAACATAGAAAACGTTTTCAAAAAAATAGCACATACAAGATTTATTCCATTTGGGGTGTTCTATAACCAGTTAAAATTCAACCACTACTTCTGAAACACGCTATATATATAAGTCACCAATATACATATATGTTGCTTAAATTTTAAAGAGCGCCTTCTTGCTGGCAAGTCATTTCGAATATTTGCTGATTCAGGCTACGGGATCCATTATACGTGAGAAATTAAAACTTACACCTTATTGAACAAATTACTCTCTTTTACAAGAATAAATCTTTTCCTTTGTGAAAAATATTCATGTTTGGGGTTGTTTAAAACAGAATCATGTTTTTATCTAAGTAAGATAAAAAAATGCACTTGACCATATCAAAACAGTTGTAATTTCTAGTACTGATTAAGTTTTGTCTACGAAATTTTTAATAGCTTGCCTAATAACTGACTTACAATACTATCCCACTACCCGTGAGACATCCTGTATACATTCTTAATCAAGATTAGAAGATGCAAGCTCCTTAACGATTCTTCCGCACAATGTTGGGATGAAACCGTTTTGCCATTCGCTCTTTGAGACAATGAATTTAGTCTTCGCAATCTTTTAAAATTGTGTTTTCAGTGTGGTATGGCTGTTATTATATTGTGCTATATATATAATATAATCTGGCCATATGTGCGACGACTTCGGCTAAAGAAACGGGATTTAATTATTTCGTAGCCTAAATGAAGGAAATTGATTTAGAATCGAAACAGCGATTTATCATTGCCTACCGTTGGCCAATAGAGCAAAAGGAACAGAAAGCACCGATAATGTGGCATTTTAGATTTACATGTGAGAGAACATGGAAATTTGCATCGGCATCTTTAGATAACTTTTACAAAGGTCTTTTTCGAACCCGGATGCTAACTGATGACCTTTAGCTCGGTAGTTAACTATGAATTCTAAACTATACTAATAAGAATAACTAAACCATACCTATAACGTAGTTACGTCGTCGCTAAGCGTCTATTACTGGTACCGCGAGGACAAATCCACAAAGTTATACAAAGGAACGCGATAGATTTCAAAAGCTTTTGATTTATTTGTATTAATATTTCACACAAACTGGCGTGAACGTCATTCTAATAGGTTACGTCGTTCTCGAGATACCTTTTAATAACCCCCAATTTAGCAGTGTAAAATTACTTTGTTGTGTTTAAACGCGGTTTACATTTGAGGTTATGGTTACCAAATGCTTTTAAGTTAGAAAACATGACAAAACACGTTCAAATGCAAAGTTGCCATATTTAAGCAGGATAGAAAATGAAACTTAGTAATTTTACTTCCTTTTACAAGAAAGGAAGTATTGGATTCACCACAAAAAATCTAAATTGAATTTTCAACAAATCTTCACGTTTTCGAGTCCCCTGAACCCAAAAAACATATTTTTGTTTATTGTGTGTCTGTGTGTTTGTGTGTCTGAGTGTCTGTGTGTCTGTGTGTCGGTCAACAAAATATCTCAAAAACCAAAAGAGGTATGGCGTTGAAACTTCATATATACGTTTTGTGTACTATGTAGACCCGACAGCAAGCTTTTGAAAAAAATCGCATAACCGGAAGTAGGTGTTTACTCTTGTGATTTTTCAGTTTTTTTCGATTATTTCAAAAACGGCTCTAACGATTTTTTTCAAACTTCACATTTTTATTACATTTAGAATGTGTATTGATGTGCAATAAGTTATTTTCCAGTTGAATACTTCTAAAATAGATTTCTTTTGCTTTTTTTCTATTTTTTTTATTAACTCCTATTTTAAATAGAACACCCGGTACATTATTACATTTTTGAAATCAACTTAAAATTCTAGACAAAATTTGTCTCTTCAATTAACGCTCTATTTTGTACCGTTTTTGCAGAATTTCTAATTTTTGTAATTTTTTTACAAATGCTTAAAAATTTAAAATCAAATTTTTGGAAAATTATAAGATCACTGTAAAAGGAAGTTGTATGCATGTATCACACCAGATCTTTCATGTATGTATCCAGTTTCAGTAGTTGTGTAATCAGAGACATTTTTAATTAAGTCCGTGGAAGATCTTATAATAGCTCAGATTTTAAATATTTCTCCACATGTACTATCAAAGTAAGAAGTCCATCTGACAACAATATTCTGTTCTGTCAAATGACAGTAAATTTATTATTATTCATGCAAAAAATGAGTGAACGGATTATAGCCAACTACCAAGTTTACGAGTAAAAAGCTTTCACAGGACCACAACCTTGTGGATTTAAATAATCCTCTGGCCTAACATGAAAAGAAGCAGAAGAAGGTCGAGCCCGAAAGTAATACTTCGGCAAGCTGGGCCGAAGTAATATAGAAAGCAAATTGTCCACTCTATCATAACTTTCTCTTTGCGTACCCGTTACATATATTTAGTTTTCACCTGATTTTAATGTGTTGGTGAATTAATAAAAAAAAGGAATATGTTTCATCGAAGGTTAGACTAAAATTACAAACATATGTGTCTGCTTGAATTTAAACATTTATAAACTTGTAATTTTTAGGCCACAGCGGGAAATTTCGACGCCACGCCTATGATCTCGCCCCGTTAGCGGGGATATTCGCGCATAACGACAGAAAGCGGTGACCAGCCCCCGATTCGAATCAGGAGCCTGTTCGGTAGCCTAGTACTATTGGCTGTTGTCGTTTTTCCGCTACACATCTATATGTTTGCTGTCCCTCTTATGTGCGCTGGCGCCACTCCGCACAATCGTTTCGAGGTCCGGTTTGATTGCCTTCTGTTGGACGTTCCATTCTGCTTTATCGAGCCACTAGTGCCGCTTTACGATCATTTACCCGAGGTATTTTAGCCTTTTAATCAGGTTTAATTGCTTTGTCTTGTGAGCATAGTAAGGGGCCTCGCTAGATATTAACAACTTAGATAAGTTTACTGAATAATTTTATCGAGTAGTATTGCTCTCAACAGGAACTTCTCAAACCTCGTCGAGTTTTTATTAGCATTTTAAACGTTATTGATCGTTATTACATTTATTCATTTCTTTACGTAGTTTTGTTTAGGATTGTTTGTCACCTACGTTTACTGTTTTACTATTTCATATATATTTGATAATATACTAAGGGTTATCATAAAGTTATTAAATTTTAGTTACTACAAACCATTTATGACCTGGCGGTTTAGCGAGTTTGTTTCAGATTAATGAGTCGTCGACTTTATTTTTAAATTTATGAGTTCCGTTAATATCGTGAGAAAAATTGTTTTATTAAAATCATTGGTGCCTTTAATAATTTTTTGCACTCTCACTTTTAACGTTGACGCCTTTCAATTTTAATCAATGGCAAAATTTTACGCATAAAATATTTTAACAAAAGCAGCAGTATCAAAGACATAATGACCGTATCGAATGCATAAAGAACGGCAGCGTATTGAACACAAAGAAATTTCGGTCATGCTTGATATTTTATGCCTAAAAAGATTTTCATTCTGTGAAAAATTCATATCGTTTTATTAAACTAAATACATAAATAACTATTATTTGATTTAAGCTTTTGTAAAAGAACTCACTCCATCTGCAGTGAACTAACTATACTACGTTTCACCTATAGATAGAGTAGAAGGCCCTTCCACAAATGTGAGCTAAATTTGAATAGAGTATTGCTATTTGTAAGCCGATTACACACAGCTCGACTGACCGAAACCAAAACCATTTTTTAATTCCTCGGAGTTTCTTAATTTGTAACGTTTAAAACAAGGTTTCTACAATCTAGGTCCTTTCGATTAATTTAAATCTTATATCTGTTCGTTAAGCGAAGTATGGCCAGCCCAAGTAGTTCACGATAACATGAAATTGACTGAAAACTGTCGTATAAAGCTTCACCACGTCATATCATGTAAAAATCTTAAGGGTCTCACAATAGCCACTTATAGCTGCAGAGAACTATAAGAATTGAAGTAGTGCTGTAATTCTTAAATTGTTCTGGAAGAGGAAGACTGTGACGATTCTGTTGAGAATCAGCTAGAAAAGTTATTCTCTTAGCAAGCAAAAATCAGACATTCAGCCCTCGCTAAAAAAATCAAAATCGTCATTAGGTATGCTAGATGTTACTTAGATGTAGATTAGATTAAAATACTGAAAGTTGTTGCTTACTACTATTTTTGACTTTCACCATATGACCACAGCAGTCGGTGTCTAAGATACCTGGCACTCCGTATACCTATACTTTACCCATAACAAACAAAAAACCAACAATTATTTTTTTATTTTCCACTTTATCTAAAGGCTCAACAGTTTTTGCTATTATTGCATTGTTTATTGTTCAAGATAATGTTGTTTTGTTGTACACTTTCATGTAATATTACAGTAGGTTTTCAAAGGGTACTTGTGTATGAATATGCTTACCTGTTACTTACCTGAATTATGGAAATAAAATAGATTCTAGATAAGAAATTAATAGTCTTGAGGTGCATACAAAACAATTTTCTTTGCTATGCCATAAAATTATGGTAAACAGGATTCATCTGCTTCTCGATCATTGCTCTCGCAGCTCCAACATTTTCTTCCTTTCATAGTCATACTGTGCTATTACCTGCTTTACTAGATAATCAAGTTCACAATATAACGAAAAGCTTTACTCAACGTGTCGTAGCGAATCGCCTCATTTAAACATTTTTCCAGAAAATCTTCTAACGTCTCGAGGGGAGAAGCCCTATTTGCCATTGATTTTTTGAGTTTCTAAAATGGCACACTTTCTGAATAATTTCTACACATACGGTGTCTATCTGTTTCTCTTCCTTTGCCCTCTTTGATAAAAATTTCTTTTAAATTACGTAATGGCCCTCGACATCTAAAGGTAAAAAAGGCTATAGAAAATAAATGCGGCCCATTACCTCCCGTTGCGCTTCCCAGGAGGCAAACAAATGGTGAAAGGCCAAAAGTAATGAATGAATGAATTACTGCTATGTGTGGATTTTTAAATAAACTTGCAACCCACAGATATGCTTCTGCACGATTTAGGGTACCCGTTTGTATTTGAGTTTGATACTACGTCATGTAAATATTTAATCAATTTAAAGGGATACATTATAGAATTCTTATAATTAAACCATGGTCTCGTGAACATCAGCAGTTTTCATGTCCGTCTGCGGAGGAGTACAGCACACGAAGCAGTCCAGTCCCACTTTTTCGCCGTCTTCCAGCGTTTGCGGAAGACGCTGATTTAGTGTTTCCGGGAGCAGTAAAGAACAGGCCCCTCCAACCACCAGCAGAGCGCCCATAATTATTAATGGCAGTGTTAGCATATCAGATCCCTGTAAAATATGACGTTCAGCACAAGATCTGATTGTGCATAAACAAGCGAGTAGCATGACGAACACGAACAAAACATTCGAAGATAGGTCTTTCTCAAAGGAAGGGGATGGGTCGGATGGTCGGATCTCCTGGAACTGCGCGTTCTTTATTGCGATAACAGTTTCAGAGGTTCGGAAGGAATTCGCGCAGGTGTTCTCAGAACTGAGCTGAGAGTTTCCGCGAATTAATTATTGCGAGCCACGGGATGGTTACCTTACCAAATAGTTGACGAGTGGTATAAAAACGGGTCCTAGCATTCCCATAACAGAACTGGTGCTCATTCCTAAGCCCCTGACAACGGTTGGGTACAATTCCGATGCCATTAAAGGCAACACTACAAACGAGGAAGAAATTCCCATTTTGCCTATGCAGTATAGAGTTAAAGTGACCATGGAATCTGTAAAATAATTAGTTTTAATCCATAGCCTTCAATTGCTTTGAGCTTAGTACAAAAAATCACAAATCGATGCCATTCCATTCCTTTCTGTTCCATTCGAAGAAAGTCGATTAATTGAATGAAATTAAATAAACTGAAGTGTAAAAATCAATCGACTCGAATTAAATGGTATAAACACAAATTAAATAGACCCAGAAGGAACTTTACATGGTTGTATAAAACAGGCTTTGGTGATCAAATTACTGGCGAATCAGAAATATTTCTGAGAGAAAAAATGAAATTTCTAAATCGGGTAAAACAACCTGCTTTCTGTTGAATTATGAGAAACTAAACTGAAGTGAACAGAATTAAAATATTCCAACAACTTTAAAATGATGACTGTAAAAGACCAATAAACATTTTCTTCTATTTTCGGTGGATACACATTTTCAATGGTAACCGAAATCCAGATCAAGTAGTCTTAAGTTAATATGTTCAAATTTAAGAGAAAAAGAGTCCTAATTAAATATTTAATATATTTATCTTCATCAGTGTTGTGATAAACAATTTACCAAATTAATTTGAATATCGTTAAGAGTTTTATTACCGCACTCAGTGCCGTAATGGATATTAACGCACTCAGTGGTGTTATAGATACTATTACCGCCCTGAGTGCGGTAATATCCATTACCGCACCGTTTTTTACAAAACAAAGAATACATTGAACCAGAATGTATTGATGAAAATAAAATATTGATTAATACACGTTTGCATATGACACTTAACGAGACCCGTTTCGTTAAGATGCTCATAATAAAACTTGTATCGTTAATATCTATTACATAACATTGCTGTAATTTCATACATGCATTTTGTATGTAAATTTTTCATTTTAAAATTACAGACTTCAAAAGTTTTACATTTAAACAATTTATACACAGCGCCACGTATAAAATTACGAACAATTTGTACTACATAATAGTAATCAAGCAGCTGTGAACACCTACCAAATTTGAAAGAAATCGTAAATTAGTTCCTCAAATTTTAACATTTCATTAAACTCGTAGAAAAAAATCATGTGTATAATGCGCATAGAAAATGATTTGCTGACCTCGTACTCTAACAACCCTTTTTACGGTCGGCTTGCAAACCATCACTCGGTGCAACACATTTTATTTTCTAGCTTTTATACAAATAATATTTAATTTAAAATGCCACTCGTAATGCACCCAGTAGTCAAACAAATTAATGAAAAAATGTGGTCACACTGGCCAAAAGTTGTTTTTACAATACCTTAAGCTTTGAATTTTTATTAGGATCCACCTCCCCCAACCGCCCATTTGGCGACCGTCTTAAAAAATGGTAGCCAAGAACGGGTAAACGTGAGTATTTAGGCTAGTCTCGCTAATAGTTGCTCTAACGACAAAATATATAAATATGTAATTAAAAGATGAAACGGGATTTGACTCTTGACACTTGAATTCATTTCTAATAGTTAATATTCGTATATACAGCCAGTTTGGGCAGTTTTACATTGTAATATTATAATTTGAATAGATGTAACTTAGGCGCCTCTACGCATGCATCCGGCGGGATCACACCGCGTTTTTGCTTGTACAATGTTAACAATTTAACGGAAGTGAAGTGTTTTATCGCGTAAACGCACTAGGAGTGCACCGGATCAATAAAAACACCTGCAGCGGGCATCTCAGTCATTTGGCAGCCGAATTGAGCCAACGCCCAAAAGAGTCGCTAAAATAACGCGCTGACTACAGGATCTTGTTTTTCGAGGCAGGTCTCAGCGTAGTCCGAAAAATAACCGCTCACATACAAGCGGACGAGAGACGCGGCAAAATATCGCACATGAGCCAAACTTTCATGCAATTACATGTTCGCGTATAAAGGAAAGTTACTTTGGCGTCTTTTTAATATTATTGAAATATAAATATGTTCGAAACATTGTGATTCTATTTTTGTTTGACTTTTAAACGCGTGTAGCACTCAGCTAACGCCCGTAAAATATATATTATTAATTAACACCATTGTTTTTAAAAATTATCGCACATATGTTTTAATCTTGACCGCTAACAATTAAATTTCTACTGCAATGCCGAGATGTTTGGTGTCGCATTTTACAAGATTATCTATATTTGGTCACCTTACCTTACCTAATGTTGGGACAACAGTTAGGTACTATTGCGGAAAAAATATTTCCCACGGTTTGTTTGCCTTGTGTATGTATGGTTTTATCAAGAGGACTAAAGTCACTGAATTGTCAGTTGTACAACTGACATTCTGCCATCAAAACTTAAAATTCCAATTCACGTTCTAAGCGGGGCCGAAAAAGGCTTTGTTATCGCAAAACTAGAAGAGGGATGGTCACTGCAACGTGTGACCGATGAAGTTGGT
Organism: Agriotes lineatus; assembly: GCA_940337035.1. NCBI lineage: Eukaryota > Metazoa > Arthropoda > Insecta > Coleoptera > Elateridae > Agriotes > Agriotes lineatus. The sequence goes on along the minus strand of CALNHX010005795.1, from coordinate 92,146 downwards.
TGCGGAAGAAGCACCATTTCTAAACATAACCTGTAAAAGCTAGTAATACGACAATAACCCCAAAATATAAAAAATGACCAAATAGTCAGATACACACTAAGCAACTAGATTAAGTATCGTGCGAAATATGTTTTCCGCAATAGTACCGAGTAAAATCTAAATGTAAATGTATTTCACAGTTTTGACGCTTTTTAGATAATAAAAACCTAACGGTTAATCCTACAAAACCGTTTCAGTAACGAGTAATTTTATACGTTTGCCTTAGCTGTAAAAAATATTTTATCTACGACCACTACTCAAAGTAGGCCTTTTAGCGCTAGCTTGTGTCACTAAAAGTGACGTTTTATAGTTTACCGTGGTTAAAGAAATTAGCTGTTTACTTTTAGCACATGGGCTAAAAGTGAAGTGAGGTTATAAAACTACAATTTCGAACTGGAAATGAAGTTGTAAAGTTATTCTAGTTGTTTCTTGCGTTACAGGCTTTTGAAATAGTTAAAGCATTATGTAATGAATACAGTCAGATGTGGAGTATCAATAATTACATTTCGTAACTCACCTTGACAGCACTGGCGTGGCAAATAATCGCCCGCGCGGCGTGGCCTACTGTTTATTATGACATAAATTAAAAGTGTCGCAGATCCAAACTTTTGTTAAATCGATATTTATGGATTAATATTATTAATAACGGTAAAATTAAGGTCGTAGATAATTTACTATACAAGTGGGATAACAGCATCATTAATATACGTGTGTGTAAGTTACAAACGAGTGCGTAGCACGAGTTATGTAAGCACACAAGTATATTAATGATGCATTATCACACATGTATTGTACAAAATTTTATCTACGACTGCCTAAAATTGAGAAAAGTGCATTAAGAGAAATGTCAGATCTGTCATTTTCAAAAATATTTTAGTAGGCAAATGTCATTATGTCATTCATTTGACACTATTTCAGTTACGTAATGAAGTCATTACACAACTCAGTTGCGTAATGAAACCATTACATAACTGAGTGGTGTAATGGGTTTCATTACCTCACTGAAATAGTGTCAAATAAGTGACGTAATGCATTACTTATCCCATTGGAGTAGATAAAATATTGTATGCAACGCGTGCGAAAAGTAGTTTATGCACGAGACATGTTATGAAACTCAGCCTTCGGCTTCGTTTCATAATTTTCATGTCTCGTGCATAAACGTTGACTTTTAACACTTGTTGCATAAATAGCTATTATCTACGACCACTACTAAAAGTAGGCCTTTTAGCGCTAGCTTGTTTCACTAAAAGTGACGTTTTATAGTTTACCGTGGTTAAAGAAATCAGCTGTTTACTTTTAGCCCATGTGCTAAAAGTGAAGTGAGGTTATAAAACTACAATTTCGAACTGGAAGTGAAGTTGTAAAGTTATTCTAGTTGCTTCTTGCGTCACAGGCAAAGTGTTTTTGAAATAATTAAAGCGTTATGTAATGAATACAGTCAGATGTGGAGTATTAATAATTACCTTTCGTAACTGACCTTGACAGCACTTGCTTCGCAAACATTCGCCGGCGCGGTATGGGCTACTGTTTATTATGACATAACTTTAAAGTGTCGTAGATGCAAATCTTTGTTAAATCGATATATATGGATCAATAACAGTAAAATTAAGGTCGAAGATAAAATATTGTATGCAACGCGTGCATAAACTTCGACTTTTAGCACTTGTTGCATAAATAGCTATTATGTATCGTTATTATTTTATTCCTCTTTAGTATGATTATAAATTTTGCAGAAACATATTATTTGCTTTTATCTTATTAGTATTATATTTATTTTGAAATAGATTTTAAACTATTACATTTAATATAAAACATATACATATTGTCTCTACTTCAAATTCTGGCCCGGATATCCCAGACGGTTTATTCTTTTGTCAGAAAGCTACCAAATAACTTAATATTTGAAATTTGCATAGTTGCGACTTTAGTTTTTATCAAATACAAAACACAAGGGGCAGCACACCAATTACTAGTCCACATATAGTTAGCAAGGTCAGTATAACCAGCAACAACACTTTTACATTTACATTTATTTTCCATATCTAATCTTATATGAGTTTTTTGAAAATGTTTTTTGTAGGCTTGGAATAAAACGATTTACTTCAATTCATTTCGGCAGTAAAATCAAAACTGAAAAATCGAATCAAATTGAATCAAATTTAATAATATCGAATTTATTAAATTGCATCGAATAGAATCTAATACACTTGATTCAGACATTTTTCATCCAAGCTATAAAAATGGTTTGGTTTTCAAAGACTGATCTTTTACATCGTTGAGGATATCATATAGGGTTGATACATAAGTGCGTAGCGTTTTTGGTTTGCAAGGCTTCACCTCCACACCGAATTTTATCAGGCGTGGATTCTACAAACTGCCAGAAGGTCTAGCGTCAACCATAAACGATGTATTTTGTTTAATTATGAAAAATAGATTTCAAATTTAACAAAAACACTGCAACTCTCTGCATCATTCTAATACAAAAAACGAGTGAAGCTGCATGCGTCCGTCACGTTACATTGTCTCGTGTTCCATTATAATATGTCTGTGAGACGATTCAAACAATTGCCGATATGTTCTGCTTCTCAGTTTTAGACTTGCCCATTACCTTATGGGAGATGTATCACTTAACGAATCACTTCTATTTCTATAAAAAAACAATTCGGGCAGGAAGAAATCAAACCGGAGGAGGTATCAAAATACAACAAAAGTATGTCAGGAGTCCATCGTAATGATTAGATGGTCAGTTATTATTCTTCGCCCTAAAAAGGTTTAAGGTGGTAGCTTTAGTTTTGTGAAAATTTGCTTGGAATACCCAACAACTTTAATGATGGGAGAATAAAATTCCTAACCTAAAGTTTTCTAGCAGGGGACATCATATGAGATGGAAGCAATACGCAAAAAAATGGTAGACACAAAAAATATTTGTGCAAGATATCCTCGGTCAAACTGGCACTCTGCTTAGAGCCATGCTTTGAAAAATAACACAAAACATAGAGTTTTGCTTTCATATTTTTGCAATTTCCTGTTTCGTAGGGTTTTTATGAGAACAGTAAATATGTTTTGTGGCGCAAATCCTTGATTTCCATTTATCAACGTTTTACGTCCTTGTCCCATTATCGAAATGCTAAAATCTTATCACTTAAAAAAGTTGGTGCTTTTTTAAGTCCTACAGTTTTGGTTACTGTCTCGAACGTGTTAAATAAGTTATTAAATATCACCGAATCTTTAATACAGAAACTGAACCAAATTATCAGTAAATATAGACTGAAGAATGTGTCTAGGATTAATGATGCAGAAGAAAAACTGAAGAAGGGCCTGCAAAGAAGGTGCACCACCAGCACACAGCCTAGAAGAAAGGCTTCAAGTGGTAGAAGAAAAGGGACTAAAGGTGGTAGAAATAGAGAAAGTAAAGATAGTCAAAACCTCCTTAAGGATGAAACAGTTAAGGATGGTCTCGTCTTCGCCCGTGTTGTGACGGACGTGTTTAGTCATTTTTTTATATTCACGAACTTAAAAATCACTAGTTGAAATATATTCACTCAGAGTCGTGTAATATTCAAGGGTAATACCACAAGCAGTGGATATATTTTTGACAAATATTTTGTCGTTTCCATGTAAATTATTACGTTTAAATTTCACGATACAAAATCACATCAAAAATGTTACTCGCCTTCGGCTCGTGACATTTAAATGTGATTTTGTTGAGTGAAATTTGCCATAATTTCTATGGAAATGGCAAAATATTTAAAAAAATATATCCACTTCGAGTGGTATTTGGGACGACTATTTAACAATATTAATGCATAACGATTAACTTTATTGAAAAATATTCCAACAATCAATATAATTATTCATTCTCAATTAAATTCAGCGGAATACTTCCAAAACACAGCATTTTAAAATTTTCAAAACAAGCCACACAGTTTGTTGGGGTTTAGTGTTACGTAACCTAGCGATATCACTAAGGACAAACATCGTTGCTAAGCGATACTTCGCAACAAGGCTATTTATTTTTTGAGTACGTACATTGTTTTGTGAATATTTTGCATGGTGCCCAATATTCAGTGATATACTGCTGTTATTGGTTGAAAAAAGCAAATGTCTGCAATGTGATTGGCTTATATGTTATAGTGTTGAATAGTCAATTAAATACACAGTGGAAATTGATTAATAATTTTAATCCATTTATGTTCTTGTTCACGTCTCAAATCGATTTACGATTCGATGCGCGTCTTGAATCAACTTACAATTCGCGATTCAAATCGCCATATCGATCAATCGAACAAAAATATTCTCTTACTAAATCGATATTCGATCCGTCAAGAAGAGAATAGCCCAAACCTAGTTTTGTGCCTTACAGATACTTCTGCTGTTGTTAAGATATTCTTAATAACAAACAATAGTACCAATAGTCTAAAGAAAAAATTAGAATGGCATTATCAACATTGAACATTTGATGATACTGCAAATCTTGCTTACTATCTGTAGAAAAAAAATGTATAGTACCTGCTAGCTCTGGATACATGATAATCACTATCTTCCTGCCCACAATGTAATTTTGGTGACGTTATTGATGAATTTTCATTTTCGGATTCCAAAATGCGATATTCTTTCAGAAATTTTAAGAGGAATTACAATTTGTGCAGGTCTCTAAAACCTTGGGATGAGACGTCACTACAATAAATGTCTAAATGTCTAAGAAAGTGATCTCCAAATCATGTTGTAATTTTCACTAATCTCTGTAGGTTGTAAATTATTCAGGAGCTGTTCAGCTTCAGCATCCAAACTAGCACGATCCAAACCATTTAGAAAACTATCATTGACCATAGCCGTAGAATATCCACAATGTTAAACTCTTGTTTTCATTTTCCTCAAACAGGAAATCAGATAAAATACATTTTTATATAAACCTGAGAGCTTGGCGCCGCTTTGTGTCGTGTTTCGTAAATTGCTTGAAGAGGAAAGCTTCACTGCTTCTGTTCACCTCCAGACCACCCACGCAGCTGTAATTTTTGGTCTCCTACATCGGGCGGGGCTGAGTAGGAGACATCAAGCCCCCCCTGATGCACTTTTTTTGAGATCAACTTTCTCGGCTTAAAGTATCTGTACTATATTTTAAAGTGCTTCACCAAATTGTGAATTGTCTCCAGTGACGTGCATAAATTAGGGGCGCTCGCTTGACCAGCGGTAATAGATTTGAATTAACGACATAGTGTGTTATTTTAAATTTTATTGCGCTTTTACCGCTGACATATGAGTCAGTTTGAATTTCCAATATCAGTGTAATGTTGCATGACTATTATTGGTTTTTAAGGAAAACTGAATTCTATATAGCCAAGGCTAGTTGTTTTGATGTCAAGCTTTCTTTATCTTTCCCTCTATTTACAGGGATCCATTCTGCATTATATTTTAAAGTACGATCAAAACTTATTTTCATCTATGTTATGGAATAGTTCTTATTTGATTAATGCAACTACATTTATACGTAAATGTCAAACTTGACATTTGATTTTTAAGTGACTTACAGCTGCACTTATAAATTAGTAACTATACCAGAGCCATACTAGATGAAGATAATTTTTTATCATACTATATTTCTACAGTGTAGTTTATTTGTCATATTTAAGAGTTTGGATTTCGTTGATTATTAACTAACGGAACAGCAACTTTTTAGATTGGTTTGTGTGTCGCGCAATGGACAGTTGTGTTTTTACTTTGTATTACCTATTATGCTGCCCCAGCCATATAAAGGTGTAATAGATATCATTTGTTAAACTACATTTTGTAGCTCTTCAGCCGCGATAAATTCAAAAGTTGTGTTTAGCTATTGTTTGGGCAAATATTAAAAAAGTGCAGGAAAAAGGACTCCGACAGCTAAAAACATTAAGTCTTCATTTGAAAAAAAATAAGCTTTCACGTAAGCATCCTTTGCACCAAAGCCCGGTGTTTCAATCGTGGACGTAGCATATTCATACAGTTACGGATTGAGTTTTTACAGTGGCACCCTGGCAATCATTGCAATTTTTACTGTCCTAAAACAGTACCGAACTTTACGAGTAACGTAAACCTTACCTTCCCGGCGAGCTAGCTGAGAAAGATCCGTGAATTAATACCGTTGCCTCTTAAAACCAAAACCAGCCTGTAGTAAATGCAGTCCGGTGAAGATCACTTTAATTACATATTCAGTGAATATCGTTCGTGAGTGAATGTATGGTTGCTACTAAATAATTCACGCAATGTACGGAAAGCGCAAATAGCTAATAACAATTTTAAAGGATTGCTCCAAATGTTTTTAGAAATAAAATGAACAAATTGTCAAAGGACAAAATGTTTACTGAATATTGGTTATATGGAAAATACAACCTGAATAATATAAGGGTTAATTATTTTGCCATGTAACAGCTCGAGAGACAATAATCGCAATGAACAAATTTTAATGCATTCAACAACACCTACCCTTGGCTAACCTCTACGCATGTTTCCTATGAACATCCTCGATAAATACATATACTAAATGCAAACAATTACCATTTCTAACCAAAAATGTAGATAAACAGGCCGATCCCCCAATTATCATACTAACGCACAACGCCCACCTTCTTCCCCATCGTTCCATGGCAGGCCAGAGAAATAAATAGGTGGGCAACTCAACGGCACCAGCTAAAAAAAAATTTAAAAACTCGTCTCCCCCAAGAACAGGAGCATAGTACGATAGCCCCACATAAACGCTAGTGTTGGCAAACCATATAAAAGTGATAATGATTGTTTTCATCCTCAAATTGCGATGTCGGAAGAGATCGTAAACTCCATAGCTTTTCTGGATGAGAGACCTGTGCATTTCTTCTTCAACTGCGCGCTTTAAGTTCTTCAAAGTGCTTGATTTGAGCTTCTTTCCGTTTATTCTGCAATTTTGTAATAGCACATCTGTAAAAACCTGCAAAGTGAATAGTACCTTGACATGGATTTTAAAATCTTCTCCGTTTTATCAAATTTTCCTTGGGAGAGAAGCCATCGGGGACTTTCTGGAAGCGACCAGTAGAGGCAAAACAATGGCAGAAATGGTAACGTGGTCATAATAGCCAGTTGTCTCCAATCTCTGACTGCCCATACTATTACAGAGAGGGATATCAGCGAAATGGAATAGGCTATGTTTATGAGAATTGTTACTGTTGTCCTGTAACGTGGGCCTACCAGTTCAATGGCTAAAAGCAAATTAGATCGTAATTCTAGATTAATCTTATTAAGCAAAACAAGCACAGATTTAAATGCAATACATGTATAACAAATAAAGACGAAGCAAAAAAGTACAAACCTAACACACAAGGGGTTCCAAGTATTGCAGGAACAGTAAACCCCACCCCTACACGAAACAGACTCCACATGTAAAAGTTAGTGGCGAAGGCGGTAGCAATTCCAAAAATGCATTGAATCAGTAAGTAGATGAAGAATGAAGGCTTTCTGCCAAGGCCGTCTTGGACATACCCGAAAATGTAATTGCCCACCAAACCGCCGACTGCTAGCAGCACCAGAGCCAAGGTTGCTGATAAATCTTTGTCGCACACCAAATCCCACTGAAAATTTGAAATATTTACTTGTCTGCCATATTTCAAAGCAATTTACCTCCATTATAACGGAATTCTTAAATTGGGAACGATCGTAAATCCAGCCGTGCTTGCAGGCTATCTTCCGACCGGTTGAAAAATTTAGATTTCCCTCGGCAATAGCATCTGAGATTTCGGTGTAGTTGTGGTTGTACATGAAGCATTGGCTGAATTCCAATTTCCCATCTTTTTCTTCCAAAGGAATGCTAATGTAAAAATTATTGTAAATATAAAAACATTTCATGTGCGCTTTTAAATATCAGAGAAATTTTGTCACGTCCATAATAACTTATAAATATAGAGAAAGAGACAAGAAAATGAAGACGGAGCTTTCCAATGTCAGAGTGTAGAAGAATTATTTTGTTAAAATAGGGCTAGTTTGTCATCCACGGACATGCTTGCTAATTCTGTCATTTTCAATTATTTATTAAAACTCAAAAAGGAGTAATAGCCGATAACGATGATGATGATGACGATGATGATGATGATGCTGATGATAGAAATACGGGTGTCAAAGAAAAAAGATTAGTCAAGAGTGCTTGGATTTCTTGCGAATGTCTTGTATAATAGATTACATTTAGCTGAGCAACCAACCGCTATTTTGTTTTGACTGGGTAGGTAATAAACACAACCTCACAATAATGTAATTATGACACTTATGACACTTAATCACAAATTGTAGGTTAAACTTGACAGGTCCGGGTGCTTCAAAATTTTAGTCAAAGCACTCTTGACCTATTTTAGACACCCTTTATATTGAATAATAATTGAAAAATGCACCAGGTGTTAAGAGCCTGAAAACGCCCAGAAATAGAGAACAGCTACTGCATGTTAACCATAGGATTAAATGTTAATCAAATGAAATAGTCGCAACGAACAAACAATATAAACGTAATATTAAATAGACAGAAACATTTTAACAGAAATACAGGCCAACATCAGGAAAAGCGCAGATAATCTATTTTAACAACGAATATATAAAACAGACAATATAATCAAAAGCATCGGTTCTAAGTTATAGGAGGGATGGCCTGTAAGAGCAATAACAAATAATTATGGTCTAAATAAAAGTACTTGATTTTTAAAGTGTACGCAATTTTTTTGTAGATTGTACATTCTCTGACTGTATTTTTCAAGTTGTTGATCTTTTATCATATAGCAAAGGCACAAACTTTTTTTCATATTCTAAGTAGCTTGAATTGTAATCTAAATTTAATTTTGCCCATTGAAAGTTACTAAAAATTGGAACTTGAAATATAGTTTCTAAGCACACCAATTTTTTAGATAGATACGTGTCTGGCATAAGCTGCTGGCAGCAGTATTGATGATAGAAGGAATTTTAAGCCTTTGCTCTCATTTGAATTGTTATTTTCTCCCCAAAAAACTTATTAAACTATACAAAGGAACAACAATAATAAAAAATATATTATATGTTTTACAAGAAAGTTCACTCGCAAGTGCGGTTCGCAAAGATTGCTACACATTTCTGTCCCTTTTACGCTGTAGTTTTTCGGACCCATTTTTATCAAAGGGTAGACTTTTTTAACATTTGGAAGCTGTCCAGATTTTCAGTTTTCATTATTTCCCCTTAAAATTTGTTTTCTCTTTGAACACGTGCACTTTATCGTTGGTGCCAAAAACGGTTACGGCTGTTAGATTTTCCTAGAAGTGGGAGATTTATACTAAATTTCAAATAACCGCGCACCACTTGGAACTAAGCAGTAATCACAACTAAGACCGTGATTGGTTAAAACAGTGTCATCATTATAATTTATAACCATCTGAAATTTTAATACTTTTTTCAGAATGTTAATTTGACATTCAGTATAAATCCTAAAAATATAAAAAAAACTGTAAAAATAGCCAAGTTCCATATGGAACTGAGAATTTTTACAGTATTGTAAGACCAGGTTATTCCTTGACAGGAGATGGAACTTGTGGTTGTTGCTATAAGAGATAACGCGAGTTGACCAGGCCTAACTAACTCTTTACAGACAATTTTAGCCTTCGTCTATCGTTACCAATGGCACTTTCATGGTTTAAAGTATATTGATTTAAAATTAATATTACAGAAGCTTATATACAATTAAATGTGTGTCGTGTTTTTTAACCTACTATTAAAAAACACGAGAGTATGCATTTAGTACAGCGTAATTGTATACATTGTTTGCAATTCTACCTAATACACATCGCATAATGCAGACGTTCTCGAATGTTCGCTGTAGTAATTTGTAATATGACCTAGTGCATTTGATAAAACTGCCAAGTATTTGTTAACAAACGCTTAATTAGCACGCTTCACTAGTTCTTGTAACCTACTTACAGGCACTTTTGTGTTTACACGATTTCAGTTCGTTTTACATTTTTTATGTTAAATTCATGGTCAAAGAAAAGTTTGAACAAAAACCAATAAATAGTGGATAAAACAGGCTGGCGTACAACGTTTACTTGAATTATACAGAACAAAATTATGTAAAACACGAGCAGTCAAAAAACCTTATATTTTTCTAGTGTAAAACTGAGTTTGAGTTCAGGGCGCCATCTACTGCATTCTTATTCGAAATTTAGTAGAAGTCAATAACTTTTTTTTCTACAGCCGTGATTTTAAACTGTTTCCAAGGGTCATATGCGGCGTGTTTTATGTTGTCTATAAAACACGCCATTCCATATAAAGCACGGAGTACTTTAAGAGGTTATAAAACCTTATTTGTGAAGATTAAAAGTACAGTTATTATATCGGACCGATTTGTATGCGGAGCCCCGAGTGCCCGATTGGAGAGGGGCGGAGCCCGATGGCCCCTTTGGAGAGGAGCGGAGCCCCGAGGGCCCCCTTGGAGAAGGGTGGAGCTCCAAGAGCCTCCTTGGAGAGGGGCCGAGCCCTGAGGGCCCCCTTGGAGAGGGGCCGAAACCGATGGCCCCCTTGGAGAGGGGCGGAGCCCGATGGCCCCCTTGGAGAGGGGCGGAGCCCTGAGGGCACCCTTAGAGAGGGGTGGAGCTGCAAGAGCCCCCTTGGAGAGGGGCCGAGCCCTGAGGGCCCCCTTGGAGAGGGGCCGAGCCCCAAGGGCCCCCTTAGAGAAGAGCGGAGTCCCGAGGGCCCCCTTGGAGAGGGGTGGAGCTCCGAGGGCCGCTTTGGAGAGGGGCGAAGCCCCTAGGGCATTTAAGCTAACAAACTCCTCGGCTGTAGGAAAAATATTGAAGCCAACTCGTGTTTTACAGTTTAAAAACCTCTGTAAAACACTAGTTGCCTTAATAGCTATAAAAGATGTCTGAAAAATATCCTAATTTCGTGAACCAATGCTCATCCCACAACTTGTCTCCAAAAGCGTAGTGGTCGCCAATTACGACGTCAACCCTTATTTCGAAGAGCCGAGTCAAAGACTTTCCGTGAAAGTCATCTTCTGTGTGAAGAAGCAAAGACGTATGTAAACCCTCATGTCATCACATAACATTTTGAATGACCTTTATTTATTATTCTTTCTAATCTTTTTGGCGGAGCACTTGGAGATGCTACACAGAGCACAGTTTGCAAACCGCTGATTTAGAGTATAAAAATCTAAAAAAAGCAAAGAAAAAATAAACCAAAGCATGTAAATAAAAAATATAAAATATGAATATTTGCAGAAAAAGATAAAATGATAAGAAAAGGAATGGATGTTACAGGAACTTACTTATGAAAATATGAAACCGCAAACACAGACAAAAGCTAAACCGTATATTACAAAATGAAAGTAGAATAAGACATTGTAGAAGAAGGTATACGAATCTAATAAAGCTACAAAATAAATTAAACCTTGAAAAGCAATAGATGACTATATAACTCTGGAAAAAATTAAATAAACAATAAAATAAAAACATCAACTACTTCTCGAAAGATGTAGAATGGTCTGGAAGAAAAAAATGTACAAGTATTGAAACGCAGCAGTGCTAATCCTAATTTAAAAAAAGGAAATAATATAGAATGTTATAATTGCAACATTACTAGTGGTCCTGTAAGAACCCTAGAGATAACATTAAACATAATAGGGAAGGGTCTCACCACGCACGTAAAGCTCGTAGGGTGTTCCATTAAGTACTGCACAAACTCTAGGAGGTTATAGAGAACGTTGAAACATAAACATTTTACACATAAACTCTTTTATTAATCGTTGCCCGTCAAGTTCCACCCTCCTAAAGAGAGTGATTAAAATTGATTTTTGTCATTTTACTAATAATTCGAAAAAGGTATTAAAAGAAAAAGTGACAGATATGATCTACCAGTAGCAAATTTATTTATGAAATGTTCCTATGACTTTAAGGGGTTGAAATCACCAAGCTCTTTAAATATTTATATTATAACCTTTTAACGAATATGCACCTGCATATAAAAAAATATACCTATACTAAAAATCTTGTTTTATTTAAAAACGTTTTTATCTCTTTCAGTTTTTTCGTAAAGATAATATTTTGTGTGTAATAAAATTGAATACCGTATAACGCAGGGCATTTTTCTGAATAGCCGTGCATCATTATGTATGTATTTTAGTTTTTTTAACAAAAATAGCAAAACATCTTTTTTAAATAAATCAGACGTTCTAATAGTACATTTTGTTGTATAATGAAATTCGTCTTAGTTAAAAATGTAATATAATTCGACGAGAAGGGATTTAAAAGAAAACGTTTAAATGCAATTTTCTGTTTTAACTGTCCATATAACCCTTTTGAGTTTGTATAGTTCTTTATAGGCCACCCTGTATATTTACAATAAGACAGGCAATAAAAAGAATCGTTTTCAATAATCAAAGATGTCTATTTCACACAATTGAAATGCTAAAATTAGACTAACTCTTAAAATCAATAAACATAACCAATCACAGAGGAAGTAAAAAATAAAAACACAAAAAATAAAAAGTAAGTAAAATAGCAAAAACGTGTCGAACAAGATAATTTTCAAAATAGTATATGGTTTTATTAGGATTAAAACTGGCACTTTGTTTGAAAAGCGAGGCGAATCGTAGCGTAGCCGAGCGAATAGTAAAAATTGCTAGTCAAACAAACACTTTTAATCCGATACTTTTCTTGTTAGTAAGTGAAACGTCACCTTTAATGTCAAATTTTGGTTTTAAAAATAATTACTTTTCAGACGGCTGCAGAAAAACTATTCTAACCAGTTACTCTTATCAATTCACCTTTCGGCCTCTTGAAGGCGGTTACTTGTGAAGTTAGTTTATCAGCTAGTTTGCAGAAGCGACAAAGAACTTTATGAGCCGGAACATCAACAATGCGCAATTGTCATAAAGGATTTCATTATAATCTCATTTACACGAATGAGGCTTTTACGGAAGCTTTTCTATGTGATAAACTTTTGTTTAACTGTAGTTAGGAATACTTCTATGTGCAAATGAGGGTCTATATGGCATAGCGGCATATGTTATCGCTTTCAGAAATTTATGGACTTCCTAATTATGAGATGTAATTTATGCTAATTTAAAGTCGTAAAATGCAAGAATTTAATTGAAAAAATGCATTTTCATCAAACGAGTTCTGCTCTAAAATAAATACAGCTCGTGTTTGTTTTAGTACCTTAAAGACTTGTTGCATCCGTTATGACGATGTCTTTTTTAATGTAATGGACAGAAAATGCTAAATTACCAATCTTTATCACCGAAAATTAGTTCAAGTTCAATAAAAAATTATATTTTAAACCTTGGTAATAGTTATTTATGCAACTAGTGTGTAAAGTAGGTCTTTTTAATCAAGTGCGGAGATTTTCGCACGAGGCGCTAGCCGAGTGCGCAAATGGTAGCACGAGATTAAAAAAAGACCTTTTACACACGTGTTGCATACTAGATTTTTTCTACAACTGAACATTTCACATTTTTTATCAATTGCTTTATTTATTTTGGTACGGAACTGGTTGGTTGATTGAAATTAGTTTTAAGTTGGCGCCACTGATAGTGATCGATGAACTGTCAAAATTATGTAAAATTTTGTAAATAGGCAACACAAAATCAATTTCACTTTTTATGCACTAGGGTTTATAAAGAACCTTTTATACACTATTACTGTTACTAATAATAATTCATTAATTATGTTAATTTTTCACGATTATTATTGTTTTGTACCTAGAATTACCAAATTCTATTAAATAAATTAAATCTGTCTGGTTTTTCACATGATTAACATCTAGAATAAGGTTATGTAAATAGGCAACCCAAAATACATTTCACTTTTTATGCACTAGGGTTTGTAAAGAACTTTTTATGCACTGCTTTTTAAAAAGTGGAACTTTACAAACTAACTAACGTGTTTAAAGTATCTACTTTAGACACGGTTGTAGAAAAAAGTATTTTGTAGAAAACAATAGGCTGAAAGATCATTATTTTTAGCACCATTGCTCGAATTGTATAACCCTCTTGTTGTATAAATTGTTGTTTTAAAATATATCTCTGATTGTTTTTGGGAGTATCACATGTGAGTTTGCAATTAGTTAGTTGAGTAAATTTCCAAAATAAAAACAAATAAATATTTCAATAACTCAAAAACAATTCAAAGTTACAACAGTTATTTATTGTGCTGCCTAGTGAAGTTACTCTAGTATAATTGATTTTATATTAACGAAATTATACAAAAAAACTTTACTAAATTTAACCGTCTGATTGGTTGTTATGGGTAGATAAAAAATAGTCAGTAATAATAGGACGAGAGGTCAAAATATTGCCGACAATAATTTTTGCGATTCAGATACGAGTTTCTGCTGCGACGAAAATAGCGACGAGTGCTTGCACGAGTCGTTATTTTCTAAAGCAACAGAAACGAGACAATCTGAAGAGCAAAAATTGTCTGCAATATTTCGACCTAGAGTCCTATTCGTCTTGACAATTTAACTTTTCATTAAAAAATAGTTACAGAAAAAATTGTCGCTGAAATAAAGCTCCTCGAAATATTGTCACTACAATAATTGTTACAGGAAAAATTGTCGCTGAAATAAAGCTCCTCGAATTATTGTCGCTGAAATAAAGCTCCTCGAACTATTGTCACTAAAATAATCGTTCGATTGGTAGTTTATTATTAAATTGAAGAATGCCATTGGTTGACAATGACACCAGTTAAATTGTCGTTGATATTGCTCGTATACATCAGCTTTATTATGGATCAGAGAGTATTTCCCATGTTCAAAACAAAATGACTATATGCTAGACATACAGCAAATTTAGGCAAATGATCATTTGCCTAGTCATATGCTAAGTGCCATGGGAAATAACGAAGTGACTTAAAATAAACACGACTTTGCTATTTGCCTGGGTATTTAACATTTGCCGATATCAACGTTGATTATTTGACAAATTCCAACATTACATTAGGTAAAAGGTTATTTGACTAGGCAGACAGCAAAGTGATTTTACTATTTGGATGGGCGTTTAACAATTACCCAGATGTAAGTTGATCATTTGGCAAATACCGATTTGCCTCAGTAAGCATACGGTTTATTCACTTTAGATATCAATTGTCAAATATGACATTGTATTGTTTGAGGCTTTCGCGGTTACTCGAATTATTCTCCTTAGCATAGAATTTCGGCTTAGACCGCGTAGTATTTGTATATGAACACCCAGCATTTTCTGGCTTAATGTGCCTTGCACCTTGTGAAGTCGAGCAAAAACCCGCGCGATGGCCATGCTCTTTGGTGGCTCGTGTTGTTTGAGTATCTTGAGAACGAGGATACTTAGGCAGATTTGGCCGTTTTGCTGTTTGTGCATCCATATTCACTAACGTTTCGCAAGACCTTGCAGCTTGAATCATCAGAGTGAAAGTCACACTAAGAACCGAAGGTCGGTGTGGAGCTATTTATAGTCCTCTGTGCCAGGCGCGCGGAGTGGCGTAACGCTGGTTGGTCATCCGAGTGCAACGTAATCCGTGGGGCGTGGCCGTATGACGCAGAGTGGTTGTAATGCTTTAGATCGTGTATCACAGGGGTCCACGTTTTACTAAGCTTAAAGCCATCTTCCCAGTTTATATTATTTGGATGTTTTTTTATTTCTATGGCTTCACGTATCACTCGCGGGAAGTAATGAGGTATTCTGGCAAGTACTCTGGCATGCTCAAATTCTAAAGTGTGCCCATTTGTAAATGTATGCTCAGCTACGGCTGATTTTGTGATGCGTTTGTGTTTGCAATCGCCTTTATGTTCTTGTAGTCTTAGATCAACGGAACGACCAGTCTGTCCAATGTAACTCGAGCCGCAAGAACAAGGAATGCGATATACGCCAGCGGTTTTTAAACTTGGAATCTTGTCTTTTACTGATGTGAAGCCGTTACCCAAAGTTTCCTTGCTCGTGAACACAGTTTTGATGTTGCATCGTTGCAGGACACGTCCTATCTTATCAGTTGAGCCTTTAACGTAAGGTAGAAATGCTAAGCCTTCCAGAGGTGGAGATTCTTCTTTAGCCTTTTTTGTCATAGTCTTGTCTAGTGCTTTTCGTATGGCGGTAGTTGTGTATCCGTTCCTTTGTCCATTTGTTGGTATCAATGTATTTTTTAATGATAATGTTCATCTTGTTGACTTGAAAGTATGTAAGATTTAAAATAAACAAAATAGGATATTTCCTAAAATCTCGTAGCGAGTACGCAATCTTTTGTCACAGTTACTGTAGCCCTTTAGTTGAAAATATCATCTTTAGTTGTTATTTTGTAATCTGACAAAATTTCACAATGATAACCTAATCTACTTCGAATATTTTTGACATAAACAACTTTTTAGTGACACAGTTGTACGAATAAATATGATTAGGCTTGGATAAAAAAAACTATCAATGCTTTTATTCCATTTGATTCAATTCCGCAATAAAGTTAATTAATCAATCGAATCAAATTTCATAAAATCAAATCAAAGCGAATCAAAAACAGCACACCATCTACGAACATCAATTCAGTTAGTTGGGTCTCTTACATCTTCCAATATCCTAATTTGATTTTTTCATATTTGTGTCCCTTTTTTATATGTTCATTCATTACTATTGAGAACATCAAAATGCTCAGTATGCATCATTTTTTTACTTTTATTTCTGATATGAATTCCTTTGATTCTCCATTATTTGTTCTTACTATATCTTTGTTCTCTTTTTATTGCGTCAGTAAAACAAACCTGCATATCCCCGTTCTTATTTATTAACTCCTCACTGACTTGCCGAATAATAATATTAAAGCTTGTGTGCCCCCCCCCTCCTCTAGATACGGATTATGTATCTTAGATTGTTTTTTCGATCATGTTTCTTATTTATTACGTTATTCCTGCCAATACCTTTCCTGAAATACTAGATAGTGTAAAACCTTTATAATTGTTACACACTCGTTTATCCTCATTTTAGTAAATCGGTAATATTCCTAAATTCTACGTTTTTGGTACCTTTTTGTTTTGTATTGCCGCATTCATTATTTCTATTACTTCTTTTTCCCCTCCTCCTCCATGTATTGTATCACTTCTGGTGTCATGTCAGCTATTTCTGGTGTTTTTTATTCTACCCTTTATTATATAATCTTTCCCTCTTTTATTATTTTTGTCTTTCAAATTATCACTCATTCATTGCCAGATGTTTATTCGTGGAACCGTTTTAGCTTATTTTACTTTTATCTTTACATTTTTCGTATCCTTTTGATTTTTTTGTATTTAAATATTTTTTCCTTGTCCTTTTTTCCTTAATAACTTTTTACATTTCTTTAGTTCACCGCTCTATAATTTTTCTATATTGTGTTTGTTATTTTGGATGTTCCACAGTTCTCTTTTACAATATCTAGTATGCTCATTTTTTTAATCTTTTCCATTTATCTTATCTTTTCATTTCGTTTTTATGTTCTTTACATATGTTAAGAATTGGTTGCTAAGCACGTTTCTGACCCCGCGAGTTGGTCCCAAAATTCCTTCCCGGCGCTAATGGGGTGCAGTGGCCGTCACCCGAAATGGCACCAAGGCGAGAACAATTGGGCACTGTTAGGGATCTACACGTGCAGGGAAGCGGCCCTTTGGACACGGCATGATCGAGACGGGGACATTCGCTGCTTGAATTCGAACAGCGGCGCTTCGAAGCTAAAATCACCTTTGAAAGAAATCTGTATTAATTTTTCGGCGATTATATGTCTTTTGTTAATTGAATCTGGTTTTAATTCCTTTATAATGTAACATCAGAAGTGGGATAAAGATCCTTATCTGCTTAGGTAGCAGTCGTATTTGTTTGCGCGCGCGATAATTAATTAGTGAGAGTGAATTATGGCTGAACCAGGAAGGGCCGTCGTAAATGGAGAGGAGCGGCGTTTCCGGTACGCGGCGGTCGACCAGCCGGCGGCGTTCTGTGGAGCGACAGCACCGGGCTCGCCGACCCCGAACCCGAAGTCCAGGAGCTGATCTTGGAAAGCGGCGAAGGGCCTTTTCGGAGCGGTCGGTCGCTGGACGTTCTCAGGCAGGTGGTGCTGGGTCGTCATCCCGTCGATCGGAGACCTCGGGACACCTGGAGGTATCGAGGCGCTCTTGCGGCGAAGCTCGAGGACGGATGTGGAGGTCGCCGGAAAGTGTGACAACAGTGTCACAATTAGGCGATGCCATCGTTGAAGGTATGGCCAAGTTTGCACGCCAGCTTCAGGTAAAAGATAAAAACCAATTCTCAAGTATCAATACGCTTACAGCTAATTTAATCGACGAATTTAATCCACTTGCCCAAAATATTACCGAGTGGTTAGAATCTGTCGAAGAATATGCCTATATTTATCACTGGGATGACAAAACTGTCTCACATTTGGCATTAAGCAAATTACGAGGTCCCGCCGAGATATGGTATCGTGGCTTGCCCACACGGATATTTGAGTGGTCCGAGTGGAAAGCAATGTTGTTGCAAAATTTCAAACCAAAACGAGATTTAAATAAAGCTTTGCATAATATGATGTCGTGTATACCAAAATCAGACACTACATTGTACGAATATACGTTTGAGAAATTAGCATTAATTCATAAACTGAAATTGGGCATTTCGGATGAGGATAAAGTTAATTTGATTATGGGCGGAATAAGTGACGAACAAATCAAATTTTCTGTAGAAACGGCGGGAATTCGAGATCCTGCAGTATTAGCGAGCCACTTTAAAACGTTAGATGAAAAGAATGAGGTAGGCGTATCTAAAAGGGACAAAGGGAAAAGTAATTTAAGAACATGTTATCAATGTGGACAGGGCGGTCATTTTAAAAGAAGCTGTCCGCAGGGAACTTCACGTCAAAAAGCAATTGAATATAGGCACGTAAATGTTTATAAGATCAGGACAAGATAGTAACGCAAAATTTTACAAGAATGCTTCCGTTAATGGGTTTTGCATAAAATCTTACGTAGATTTCGGGAGCGAGTGTTCCCTCATTACAAAACGTACCGCCGAAAAATTCTTGTTAACTTTAAAGCCACTTGATTGCGTAATTGTTTTGTCCACTGCTTTCGGTCAGCAACTAAAACCTACTTTGATCACATGTACCGAAATAAAAATCGATGGTGTCATTAGAGAAATCGAACTATATATAATCGAAGAATGTGTAATGGGTGTAGAGGTTTTGATTGGACAAAATTTTACTGAATTATATGATGTGTGTTATTCGAAAACTGGTAACACTTTACTTTTTCAAGACAATAACACCTGTAATTTTGTTATTAATTCTATTAATAATATTGTGGTTAATGTAGGTATCGAACAACCAGAAATAATACAGACACTTTTGGATATCTTAAATGAATTTTCCGAATGTACAGCTAAAAATTTATCTGAGATTGGAGTCACCCCAAAAACCGAAATGAAAATCACATTAACTTCTGATAAACCTATTGCTTTTAGACCACGACAGTTCTCGGATCAGGAACGGGAGCAAATTAGAGATATTGTAAGCGATTTATTGAAAAACGGCATAATCAGGGAGTCACAATCTCCGTATGCGAGTAACGTTTTATTGGTGTCAAAGAAAAATGGCGAAAAACGTTTTTGTGTGGACTATAGAGCACTAAATAAAATAACAGTACCAGATAAGTACCCTCTTCCCCTAATAGAAGAACAATTAAGACGTTTATCTGGATTTCAGTATTTCACGAGTTTAGATTTATTTTCAGGCTATTACCACATACCTCTTGCACCCCAATCAATACCCGTGACTGCATTTGTTACCCAAGATGGCCATTATGAATTTTTAAGGATTCCCTTTGGGCTTATGAACGCATCTCTAGTTTTTCAGCGTATGCTCAATACAGCTTTAGGGCAGCTCAGATTTAATAAGGTGCTTGTGTACTTGGACGATGTGTTGATTCCGAGTACCACTGTAGAACAGTCATTAACTATTTTACGTGAAGTACTAACTATTTTTAAAGCAAATGGGTTAACTTTGAATTTAAAAAAGTGTTTCTTTCTCAAAACAACAATTCAGTACTTGGGTTATGAAATTACAAATTCGAACATTAAACCTAGTTCATCTAAAATTGAAGCCGTCGCTCAGTTTCAAGTACCAACAAATATTCACCAAGTACGCCAATACTTAGGTTTAACTGGATATTTTCGAAAGTTCATTCAGAATTATGCCGAAAAATCTAAACCCCTCAGTGGTCTGTTAGCAAAACATGCCCACTGGAGTTGGAGTAGTGAACAGCAGCACGCTTTTGGCGTTTTAAAGCAGTCATTAATGTCTGTACCGGTTCTCGCTTTATTTAACCCAGGAAAGGAAATAAAATTATATACCGATGCTTCTCGGTGGGGTTTGGCCGGAATTCTGGTACAGCAGTATGACAAGGTGGAACGGGCTGTTGCATACTTTAGCAGACAGACTACTAAAGACGAACAAAAATTACATTCGTTTGTCTTAGAAACACTTGCTATAGTGGCATCTGTTAAGAGGTTTCGACAATATCTTTTAGGGCGTTCTTTCACTATTATTACTGACTGTGCGGCGGTTAAACACACATTTGCAAAGCACGAAGTAAATGCTCGTATAGGTCGATGGGTGCTAGCTTTAAGCGAATATCAGTTTCAAATTATACACAGGCCAGGCAAACAGATGCAGCATGTAGACGCGCTAAGTCGGAATCCTCCGACTACAACAAAAACGGTATGTACAATAGTCATCTCTGACAAAGATTGGTTGTTGGCAGCCCAACAATATGACAAAAGTACTCAACACATTAAATCAACTCTTGAGACTGGAAATGTTACACCTAATAAAGATGTATTTCAAAACTATGCATTAAAAGGGGGAATAGTGTACAAAATTACTTCGCACGGGTTACGATGGGTAGCCCCAAAACAAGCGAAATATCAAATATTGCGTATGACGCACGACGATGTTGGCCATTTTGCTTTTGCAAAAACTTATGAGTTGGTTGCAAGTCAATATTGGTTTCCGAAGATGCGTAGATTTATTAAGAAGTATGTGAAAAATTGCTTAAATTGTTTATATTTTAAATCACCTTCAGGTAAACCGCAGGGAGAATTGCACCCTATTAAAAAAAATTCCAAAACCATTTCACACTATTCACATCGATCATTTAGGGCCTTTTATCAGGAGCACGACAGGTAATACACATGTTCTTGTTATAATAGACGCCTTTACAAAATTTATCCTAATCTATGCAGTAAAAAACACTAACTCTAAATCTACAATAAGGGTTCTCAATGATATGATTAAAGTGTTCGGAGTCCCCAATAGGCTGATAAGTGATAGAGGAACTTCATTCACGAGTAATGAATTCAAAGATTTCTGCTTGAAAGTTGGCATTAAACATCATTTAAATGCAGTGGCTATGCCTCGCGGAAACGGTCAGGTTGAGCGCTATAACAAAACTATAACAGACTCGTTAGCTACCATAGGAGCAAATAAAGCTGAAAAGAAATGGGACGAGAACATTAATAATATTCAGATAGGGTTAAATGGTACACTTAATCAGGCGATTGGCGTGACGCCAAGCGAAGCTTTAATGGGGTATAGAGTTATTTCACAGGCACAACTTGTGACTAACACAGAGGAGGTGGTCGACGTGACAGAAATCCGAGCACGAATGGAAGGACACATGAATCGCTATCAGGACGAACAAAAGCGGAGGTTTGACCAGAAAAGGAGTCAGTCTCGTCCGTACCTCGTAGGGGAACTGGTACTGCTGCGAATTACGAGTACTCCTGCTACGGGGACAAGCCATAAGCTACAACCGAGATGGCGAGGTCCTTTCCGGATTTCAAAGGTGTTGGGAAACGACCGATATGAAGTGTCAGACATCCCAGGCAGTAGTCGCTCTCAGTTGAGGTATCACAGCGTGGCTGGTGTGGATAACATCAGGCCATGGATCCGATTCGAGTAGGAGAGTCGGGTGATAATGGAGGGTGATGGTAAGGGTCAGGGGTATTTTGTGATTATCTTGCTATGGGCTTCGGCGGTAACACTTTGTGGTCAAGTACAGGTAACACATAGTTCTGTTTTGGCGGGAACACATTGTGGTCGAATGGTAGTGGTATTCACATCATATGCCTGGGGTCACTGAGGTATGCGGGCGCAAGGCTACTGGTGACGTGACCAAATTTTTAATTATTATATGTAGATATTTTACTTTTTTTTCAACTTTTTATTAATTAATAATAAACTGGGCCCAGTGTATTGTATTCTCATTAGGGTATAGGTTGGATTGCTGTTACCTAAGGAGTGCAACCTGCCGTGTTCATTTTTTTATTCTATTTTATTTGTCAAGGTGCTCTGTCTCAGACATTCTGTACAAGTTTCAGACTTCCGTGCCGTGTTACCCGAGTGAGGACACTCAGTTCAGTCAGGAAAGGCCGTGTTAAGAATTGGTTGCTGAGCACGTTTCTGACCCCGCGAGTTGGTCCCAAAATTCCTTCCCGGCGCTAATGGGGTGCAGTGGCAGTCACCCGGAATGGCACCAAGGCGAGAACAATTGGGCACTGTTAGGGATCTACACGTGCAGGGAAGCGGCCCTTTGGACACGGCATAAATTTAAAATAATCGGTAAATCAATAAATTCTAGAGCTAATTACCATTTCCCGTACTAAACACCTCGTTTCAATAAAAAATATGGATCAAATTCGTAAGTCAGGATTTTCGATAGCGTAAACTATCCATAGCTTCTCTTAAGTTTTATCAGGTAATAATACCACACAAAGAGGGGCCTTGGATTCTGTAGCAACGAAAAAATAGTGTCTCCGCCTACAAAAGTGGAGGTGAAAAATACAATTGCGTTCGAAGGTTAGTGCAATTTCTTGTTGGTTTGTGTTGATATAAAGTATAATTTTTATTTAGGTATTATTACCTGATAAAACTTAAGGGAAGCTATGGATAGTTTACGCTATCGAAAATCCTGACTTCGAAGAGTATGAAATAAAAGTGTAGTTTTATCCGGATTTAATTTATTTGCAGTAAACGAAGAGTTCAAGTATTGAAATTTGTTTTTCTATAGTATAATTTTATAGCATCCAACGAATGGGCCTTTAACGTAGTATAATTATATAGTGCCATACGTGAAACCTCTTCTCCATTTAAATATATACAATTCGTTAATTTTATTATTTGTATCCACTCTGTGCTACTATAATTCTTTCTGCAAACTGTTGATGGCAATCGCATGTGCTACTATTCAGAATATAAGTAATTGACATTTTTGTACCAACCAAGTCTAAAAATAACATAGGGTTCTACCCAAGTGTATAGCAAATATGCATCGTATTTCGTTAGTAGCTCTTTATCAAGTGTCAAATATGGCATGTATATAATATATAGTGAGCTACGTGTTGTATATTTACTGGCAACATGTTTAGGATTGGCCTCCTTTACCGTGGAAAATCATGGCATGGAGATAAGGTTGCAACATATAAGATCGACCAGCATCTATAAACAATTTTTTTATATACTTCAGATAACTGTTTTTTGTGTATCAGCTGTGTATGACACATTCTTATAGACGAGGTGGGGATGATTCAATATATTCAAGCTAGCGAAATGCTGTTAAACAAAGCAGTTAATATTGTAGCAATCGTTTGCAATGAATTGAATGGTTCAGCCGTTGTACAGTTGTTGAACGAAATTATTGGAGTTGATGCATTTTTGAAACATTTCTACGGGAATACCAAAACGAATCAGTCTGTTAGGATATTATGCATTGGCATAACAGGAATTAGGATTCCAATTGCTGTACTACACCATTTATATGCTTTCACTACAGTTTCCTGTAATTTTAGACAGATCATTGGCTCAAATGCCTATTTCATAGGAATTGTGTATAAGGTAACCACACAGATACTATTCTGCAGCCTTATTGTGCTACTACGAAACCAATTTCAAACATTAAACACATTTTACAAGAGCGTTTACATAGCTTCACATAGGTATCGAACGTATCCAGTCGAAGGATGTTCGTCGAATTGCAGAAGAATATCAAAAACTGTTCTTCTCCCTGTAGTATGCATGAACGTGTTTGACCTGATGTTCGTTGTTGTGACATGTGGAAGTTTTAAGAGCCAGATGAGCAGTTTTAAAATCTATGTTATTTGTTACAACCTTTTGTTAGTTTTATTTCTTCTCTAATTGTAAAGTTTAAATAAAAAGTAGTATACTCAAGTTGAACGACTACAGCTTAGCGGCAGGGTTTTCATAGCAAAAAAATCGGTAATAAGTGATTTTGGGGAATAAAAAAGGATACAGAGCAAACCTCATTCCGTTGTCGAACTTTTTCAGTTGTATATCTGCCTCCTCATTTTAGCAGTTTATTGTCTCACTAGAGAGCTGTTATTTAATTACCTCCCGTGGTAAATTTTGGCGCTCACGCCCACAATCGCTCCCGGATTGAGCTCCAAGTAACTCGACGTGCGCGATTCGCAATTTGCGTGGGTCGAGTCGTGGCTGGTTATCTCTGTAGAGAAGGCTATTCGGTATGTCGTTCTCGATATTTTGCTATTTTTTATGGAAAATAAGCTCAACCAGGCTAGATATACAAGTGAAGGCTTTCCTTGTTACGCGGTGCAAACGGAGTGAAGCTATTTAGTTCTGTCGTGATCGCATAGTCCGCATTGAACCGGATTTGCAATAAACTTCAAACTGCTTCAACGTGATGGACAAAAATTGACTGTGATCGCGATCGTAGTAAATTAAATACGTGGCCTTTGACGATTATAATCTTAATTGCGTGAACACCTCTGTGGGTAAAGGTTTATCGTTAAATCCTAACGTCTCTGTAATCCTACTGACGATTGACATTTTTCAGTCCTGCTCCAGGTAAATATTTTTGCAACTCCGTTTTCGGGCGGCCATCCTCGTGGGTCAATTCTGCTCCATGTCCACACGAAACCTTCTCTTAGCCCCAGATCGATTTCAAGGGAGCTGGACTTCTCTGCACTTCAGTACGTCAAAACTGTAGACTATTTGCCTTTATGTCGGTACTAGAACTCGTGACCAGCCTACGTCTGGCCCGGCCAGCATAAAGAAACGGTTAACAATAAAAATGCTTGATTAGGCGGGTGGCCAGCCGACGTCCGGCCTTGCCAGCGTTAACAATACAAATGCGGTCTCGCCATTCGTGCGCGCGCACCACTTGCTAGTATGCAGGCCGTTCATGCAGCGTGTGCGCGCGCCTGCTTACGGTCTGGACGGCATCGGCTCTTATAATATAAGATTGTTGAAACTGCATTAAGTTATAATTGTTGTCTTTTCTGGATACCTCTACAGAGCGTTTAGGTTCTACGCGTTTATACCTTTTCCTATCTTTATAAATAGAAGGAAATCGAATGTCCTTGGTATAAGTGCGTGTTCTTCGAATGTCTGCTGTAGGGATGCAAGTTTTGAGCTACCCCTGACCAGGTTGTAGTGCAACCAATCTAATAGATTTGATAAATTACTATTTGTAACCCTGACGTCACTTTATGGCCATTTTCTTGGTCAGAAATAAATTGACTAGCGGTCAGCTACAGCTACTACCAAGTATTTTTTACTATAGTTTGTTGAATATGCATTATTATTTGTACCACGCTTTTGGCTGAACAACTGTTGAATTCAACGTTAACGGGCGGAGGCAAGATAAGTACGCAGCTGTATCGCTTTCAACGATCGACCGTTTCGTACTGGGTTAGATAAGGCCAATCACCTTCTGTGTCAGAATTTATAATCCAGTGGCGCCCAGCAAATTATAACTTTTTGCGTCTCTGATTTAAACAGAAACACCTATGTTTTCAAAATTGCGCTACGTCTGGCCCCACTGTCGATCTGCTGGATGTACTTTTGCTTGATTATTTGTCATAATTAAAGCTGATAATTATATGCACTCAAATGTACGAAAATATGCGCATCTATATGCATAGATTTTGTTGACTGTATGCACGAAAAGTTACAATATATGCACATCATATGCTCTAATTATTTTTGAAAATAAGTAGGAGTATTCTAAATAATGTAAACATTTTAATTATTTTGTATGAGTATATTTATTTCTCTAATTTTTATTCAAAGACGTCATTCATTTTAACGTTTCACTTATAAACATGGACTGGCAACGCCAACTACGTTGTAAGCCAACTTAAAAATGAGATATCCACTAACCCCACCAGAGTATTATTCACCCAACACTCGAAGTACGAGTCTTGAAATGACGACTGATTCCTTATATATGTTACAGGAAACGTATGAAACCTAGGAATTGTATACAATTCCTAGGAAATGTATATAATGCCGAGCCAATTTAGGAAATGTGTAAAATAATTAGTCAAAGGTTCTTTAATACATACATTTCCTTGCCGAGCCAATTTAGGAAATGTGTAAAATAATTAGTCAAAGATTCTTTAATACATACATTTCCTAGGAAATGTATGTATTTCCTAGGCATTGTATGCAATTCCTAAATGGTACTAGGAAATGTATGAAAATCAACATTATACCGTAGAATTTGTGAATTAATGAAAAATAAAACGCAGATGAACTGAGGTTTTCCTTAGCAGTGTGACGATTTGTTAGTGCTACTAACCTAACTTAACCTAACCTAACCTAACCTACCGACATGACATCCCTAATTTAACACATTTCCGATTCCAGGTTAGGAAATGTATAAAATTCCTAGAAAATGTATATAATAAAATTTATTTCCCACATTTCCTGACTATTTTAGGAATTATATACATTTCCTAGGAATTCTAAAGTCTACACATTACCCTTTTGCCGTGACGTCAGAAATAACAAAACAGAGCGTTAAAAACGTACGTCTTGTATCAGAATGAAGTTTAAAAAAATCGTGTTTAGATCATAGATAGTTGACATCAGAATTTGACATATATGTCATCCACATTGTCAAAGCGGCGGTAAGTTGGCACCATTGCTATTTCTTACTAAGTACCTAAAACTTAGTTTATTGTGTTAGTGTCACTTGCCAGCTCTTAGCTGTCAAACATTTTAGATTTCAAATTAATTAGTGTCAATTTATTTAGAAAGGTTTCTTGTAATGGAATATATTGAAGTTCAGGTGCACAAAACTTACAATGGAGCTTACTGGATTGTCTTTAATTGACCAACTGTTTTGATTTAAACAAATATTTAAACGATAACGTTACTTTCCTTCTTTAACATTTTAGTAATTTAATTACATTTCAGTCTGCAAACCACGTTATTTTAGAAGTACAGTCAAGAATTTAAAAAAAATGAGACTCTCAGCGCGGAAGTCAAGTAAATGGATTATAGGTTCAAACGTTTCAAATCTGTCACTGTTTGGTCGAATTGTTTAAATACAATTGTTAAATTCCAACTTTTATTTTAAAGAATTAACAATTATACAGGATTATTTATAAATAAAGATATCAACCAAGAATGTAAAAATAAAGAAACGGGGGCAAGAACTAGTTACTTAAGTCACTGGAAGAGTCAAACTCTACTTCCTCTGATGAATCGTCTTCATTGATATTGATAATAATAGGATCAATATTAGAAGCGTCGCAAACTTTCATGGTATCCCATGCTTCTTTAATTATTTTTTCAACGTGATTGACGTAGTTCCTCCAGTGGTCAATAGTAACATCAGCCAGTACTTGATTCCAAATGCGAAGAATTTCTTCTGGTTTCGAGTTTGTTAAAGTTATTAAATGATCGTATTTGCGCTTGCATTCCGACCAAACCATTTCTATAGCATTGTAATGGCAATGGTACGGCGGAATTCTCAAAATTGTATGTCCGTATGGCTTTACGTATTCATCCAAATAATAGGTTTTTTTGTTTGGTTTCTTACATGAAACAATAGACCAACGTTCGTCTTTCATTGCATGTTCAGGATAATCGATGTTATTAGTTTTTAACCAATCAATCAATCTCAGTTTAGTCCAAGATTTGTTTGGCATTTCTTCCAATTGTCCACAGTGGTAACTTGCGTTATCCATTATAATGAAAGACTTTTGTTTTAAATTTGGAATTAGTTGTGTTCGAAACCATTTCTCAAAATTTGCCTGTTCATATTTGAATGATAATCCCCAGTTTTTAACCCACTTTTAAAAACCAACGAAGCGTTTTCGACAAAGCCATTCATACCTCCAGCATGCAAGATAATATATCTGCACCCTTCGCCACTCTTGGAAGAGCATGTAGCTAAAGTTCCATCTTGCCAGCTGTTTCTAAACGAACCCTTGCTAAAAATCCATGTTTCGTCAAGAAAAATGGGTTGCAATGGATGCTCAGATTCTTGATTTTTTGTAAATTCTCTGAGAAATTTTAAACGTTTTAATTGTATGTTAGGTAACTCCATTAAATAACTCCTGTTACTTTCCCTTCTCCATCTAAAACCTATGCTTCTACACCATGTTCTAAGAGAATTTATGCAGTAAGGCAAATCAGTTTCATTCTTTAACTGTTGATGCAGTGTGGTCATTGTAACATATTCTTTCTTTTCATACATTCTATATATCGTTTCTCGAATTGAGTTTTTCATAAACTTAGTAATTTTGGTTTTTCTTGTGCTTATTTTTTGTGACATGTTTTCAAAATACGTTTTATCCGTTTGAATCCCTTTTTTGTTAATATTGGAAATAGTCCTTTTACTCACTTTTAATGCCAGGGATGCTCTAAGTAGCACATTACTCTCTCCTAGACGTTCTTGGCCCATTTCTGTTCTACGTTTCTCCTCTTCAAAGAAGTCTCGGACGTTTGAAATAAGAATTTGGGATTGCTCGTTATAGCGCGGCATTTTTAACGATTTTGGACAAATGTCACATTGACAGCCAGAGCTGTTCCGAGTACAGACAAAAAGTACTCGAGTACCGAGTACAAATACTTTACTCAAAATGTAATTGAGTACCGAGTACAAGTACACAATGAAAGTATTCGAATACCTATACAAGTACAGAGTACCGAGTACAGAGGAATGCAATGCGGAACAATGGTAAAAACAAAACACAAAATTTTTTCCAGTCCTATTTTATTGGCTTTCAAAATAACAATTTTTCAAAATTGTCATCTGCCAGAGCATGGCGAAGTGGTCTGTTTACCAATGTCGCGAATGAAAATAATCATTCTACTGCAGCCAATGATGGCAAACACACATAAAATAAAAGCACTGTTCTATAATATTGTATAAAAAGAACACATTTTCTTTCTGCACATCGAAAACTGTACGTTAGAAAACATAAAATAAAATATAAAAGTAATTTAATCTCTTTATCAATGCTATATTTTTTATAAATGCACATGCTAAGTGGCCAAGGTGATCTGAATATGGCGCAGAACTTTGCTAATGATGCTTTTACTACATAAGGTCTAGTAATTAAGAACATATCATTAATTTAGGTACCTGTATTCGAGTACCTGAAAATGTATTCGAGTACACGTAAATGTATTCGAGTACTCGAAAATGTATTCAAGTACAGGAATATGTACTCGAGTACACGTAAATGCGTCAAATACAAGTACAAGTACATTTAAAAAAATGTACTCGTGGACTGAGTACCGAGTACACTAAAAGTACTCAGAGTACAGTTACTGAGTATTTGTACTCGAGTACAGCACAGCTCTGTTGACAGCAAACAATAAGGTATATTTAACGCTGACCTGACAAAAAATTTAAAATTTTTTGTTTCGTCCAGTTCCTTGTAGTTAAATAAAGACAGAAAATTATTACGTCACAGCAAAAGGGTAATGTGTAGACTCTACCTACACAACGGAAAATTTGAATTTCGGATTGTTTTTAGTAGATTCAACCATTTTTGGGAACTTTTTCAATTGAAATCGAAAGCTTAAAAATGTGCATTGAGGCGTATTTTGTTCCAGAGTGCTCTAATCAAAGAGTACACTTTATAACCTTTTTATTACTATACAATTTAAACAAAATTAATAGTTGGCTGTTGGAGATCAGCATTGCTATTTGGTAGCAATTTCAAATATTTTTTTCGCTTTTGGTTAAACCGGAAGTACATTATGCATTTTTTGGTTATATTTTTAAATTCTTCATCTTTTTCTCTTCTATGTATAGAATTTCAGTGGGATTCTATAAAGTTTTGCCCAAAATCGCGTCTAAGGATTGGTAATTTTATTCGGTTATACAGACAGCAAGCACCGTCGATCCAATAAATTGCTCAACATGTTCACAGTTTTGTACAATACACGCCTCTGATCTCTTTCGGATTTCTTGGTTGGTTACTTTGCCTTTCTCATCGGGTGATAACTGGGCGCATCTGATTTTATTTTCTAAATAATCTAGATTAAAATAGAAAAAATCCCAAGGTGTGAGATCAGGTGATCTTGGAGGCAATTCCACAGGCCCCTTGTTTGCAAGCAAACGGCCATTAACGCTTCATTGGGGTATTCCCAAACAATAAAGGCGGAACGGACGAGCAGTGGAATCGTACCGGTAAACTCCCATAAACGGGACGATCGCACCTGATTTTTGCAAAGTGGTAGTATAACATGGTAAAAGAGAAAGTAGGCAACAAAAAAAATTGGAAATCTCAATTATAACAATACGAAATAAATGGACGTGAGTACGTGTAAGTGTATTGCAGCGTAAGCCACGCTGAGAGGCGACCTTATCGAATTTAAATCATTTGAAGTAACCACATAAAGATGGACAAAAAAGGAAAAGGACAGGGAGCTAGATACCAACACGGTAAAGAAAATTTTCGGAATGAGAAAAAAAATAATCAGGTACCCAGACCAAAATAGACAACCAAACCAGGAAAATAAAGTAAACATGGGCGATTGAGAAGTTGTAAAAATATGATGAAGGAAATTATGGAACAAATATAAAAAATACGTAAAAAAATAAAAAATTAAGAGATGAAATCAGGAAAAAGGAGCTGAGACGGGAAAAATTAAAATTGCAATTAGCAGAGAGGATATAAAAGTTAGAGGCAGTAATAAACCAGTTCCTAAGCAGGGAACTAGGAATACAAACAAATGTTAAAAATGTGAACATCATAGGCAACAGAAAAACAGGGGGAAATAATTAGTATAGAGATGGAATCCTAAGACAAAGAGCAACAGGTAAAGATAAAAATGATCCCAAGGGAAAGAAGAATACATCGATCATGAAATGACGTTAGTAGAAAGAAACATGCAAGCGTAAATCAGAAAAATAGACAGAGAAGAGCAAAAGGAAAACAAATCAAAGTAGGATATAAGAAGATAACAATGAATGGGCCCTATTTGAATAGGGAGAAAGAGATAACGAAGTTGTAAAAGTCAATGTTCTAAAAAACGAATAAGGAGACCGAATTCAGGAAGCTGCCAAGAGAATGCGACAAATGCAAAGATAACTGACCTGAATACGGAAAAGGAAAACACGCGCAAAAGCAGAAGCCTTAAAATAGGAAACTGGAATATTAAAGGAATAACTGGAAAGTAAGAGCAGAAATCAAGAAAAATTGAAGAACTACAGCCAAGATATTTGAAAATTACAGAAATAAAAAAGAAGGAGGAAGGGGTACAGTAGATACCCAAAGCTCCAACAACTCCAAAGAGTTGCTATTTGGCTTTCTAAGCATAAACAAGTGCTACGAAGTGCAAGTGTCAAAGCTTATCGTGAGTGATAAATACGAGGCCGCCCGCCTCAAATCTAACGGTAACATTATCTATTTATTTTACTGTGCATGCATAAGTTAAATACATCTTAAATCGCTGCTAAAACAAAAAACAAGCCACTAACAAGAACCCCTGCGGAGGGGTTCCTCAATCAAGATGAGCCACACTAATCTAAAACGAACCAGCTCTACCCTATCGCCACCCATATCAGAACCGAATAAAAAGTATCTATTTGAACCACAAAATTTAATAGCCAGCAATAGATTCTTTGTTACGGCGAAACAAATTGAAGAAGCCAGTAAAATAATTTATCAAGGCAAACACGCTCCGGCCATAAGCGACATGGATACCTCCGAGACCGCTCCACAGAAATCTGTAGATACTAACGAGAAAAAAATAAAGATCCCACCAATTTACCTGCATAATGCAGATAAATTAAAATATCAAGAAATTATTTACGATCTCAAGGAAAAAGCCAAGAACGAATTTACAACTGTAATTAGAAATAAACAATTACGAATTAATCTTACCAGCATAGACGATTACCGAGTAATGACTAAACACTACAACGAGAGCAAACTAAGCTACCACACATTTAAGGACCCCGAAGTTAACAACCTATCTGTAATTATTCGAAACGTCCCCGTTTCCCTTACGGAAGACGAAATTAAAAATGAACTAACAGCCTTAAAGTACCCAGTACAAAAAGTTGCCAGATTCTACAATAAGGACAGATACCCGATTCCACTATGTGCAGTGGATCTTAGCGACACCCAACAAGGAAAGGAAATTTTCAACCTAACAAAGTTAAACTATAGTATCGTAGAAGTGGAGATAAGAAGAAAACCCAAAGAAATTCCACAGTGCAAGAAATGCCAGCTGTATGGACACACTCGCAACTACTGCCACTCGCAAGCCCGTTGTGTGAAATGCACAGGCAATCACTTATTTAGCGAATGCCCTAAAAGACCTGGAGAAGATCCACAGTGCGTAAACTGTCTGGAAAAGCATCCGGCTAACTACAAAGGCTGTAGTTATTATGTAAAGATAAATCAGAATCAACCAAGAAGCCCTAGTTTTCGAACACAAAATAGATTATACTCCCAAGCAGTAAAAGATAGACCAGAACGTATGGAAAATGAGTCGTCATCCC
This sequence comes from Agriotes lineatus, assembly GCA_940337035.1. Classification (NCBI taxonomy): domain Eukaryota; kingdom Metazoa; phylum Arthropoda; class Insecta; order Coleoptera; family Elateridae; genus Agriotes; species Agriotes lineatus. Next base: position 59,335 of record CALNHX010005795.1, on the reverse strand, counting down.
CAGGACGCTCCGTACCTAAACCCAACACGACCACATCTGATGAACAGCAAGAATCAAATGACCTCATATCCACACTATTAAAGAAAATAATTGAACTGCTAATTCCTCACTTAGATAAATTAATGCCACTTCTTACAACACTACTCCCAACATTGCTAGACAATGTACCAAAATAATTCTCCATTAATAAATAATTTAACAATGACTAATTGGAACGCCAATGGTCTTAAATCTCAACGTTCAACCTTTATCGAATTTATGACACGGCACAACGTCGATATTGCGTGTATCACAGAAACTCATTTCATCAGCACAGAAAAGTTCAGAATCCCTGGATATCACGTGTACCGGAAAGACAGGGAAGCAGTTATTGCATCAGGCGGAGTTGCGATCGTAATAAAAAAGAAACTCAAACACCACCTTCTCCATATGAGTGATCTCCAAAATATAGAAGCCATTGCTATAAAAATATTCATGGAAAATAATAACCCTATAATTCTCACGTCAGCATACAAACCACCAAACAAACGGCTTCTTGAGGATGATATTGACAAACTCTTCAATAGCAATGAGCCCACGCTAGTCTTAGGAGACCTAAACTCAAAAAACACCATATGGGGTTGCCGTACTAGTAACCCCGACGGAAATAAGCTATATAACATTATGACTGACCACGGTATTTTAATATCAGCTCCTGATGATTTCACTTACCACCCGTACCGAACAGATCATCAACCTGATATCTTAGATGTAATATTGCATAAAAACGTGACAAATCCAGTGTACCAAACAGTAGCATCTGAACTAGACTCGGACCATCTTCCTGTCATTATCAGCTTCTACAACACTCCACAAACAGTACCTCCACCACCTAAACTAGCTTACGGTAAAACAGAATGGGACAATTTCCAAGCAACCCTCGATCAAAAACTGAAACGGTTGGGACCACTTGACTCAACCTCGGATATAGACGCTTCAGTTACACAGTACACTTCGGCAATACAAGAAAGTATACAGGAATCAACCACACCATGGAAACACAGGAAAGTTGCTGACCATATTAGAACACCCAACCATATACTCTACCTAATTAAACGGAAGAATAGGTACAGAAGGGAATGGCAGAGATCTCGATTACCATACCTTAAAACACTGTATAACCAGCTATGCCATTTAGTAAAACAAGAACTTGACAGTCTCAGAATCCAAAGATACAACTCTTACCTTGAAGATAAACAACCCTGCGATCCAACTATGTGGTTGGCCACCAAACGTCTTCTAAGACTACCGAATATAATCTATCCAATGGCAGCAAATAACACCACATACTCCTCTGAAGAAGATAAAGCAAACTTATTAGCAACACATCTTGAACAGGTATTTACACCAAACTCTGGAGTACATGACGAACACTTTGAAAGACAGGTAACAAACACAATTACCAATTTCCAGTTACAAGATAACGCACCAATAGCTCCTACATCTGTCCAAGAACTTAAATCGTACATAGTGCTATTATCCAAGCGTAAAACTCCCGGACCTGATCTTATAACTAATGAAATGTTATAGCATCTCACTAAGAAGGCGGTGGCTTACTTAGCCACAATATATAATGCCTGCCTCAGACTAGGACATTTTCCGACTCCTTGGAGAACTGCAAGTGTACTCCCCATATATAAAGTAGGAAAACCGAAGGACAAACCAGACAGTTATAGACCTATTAGTCTCTTGCCAACCTTGGCCAAACTCCTAGAAAAAGTAATACTTACCAGATTACAAGATGACCTACTGCAAAATGACACAATCCCCCCTCATCAATTCGGTTTCCGAACATCTCATTCAACCTCTCACCAACTGCTTAGAATAAGCGAAACAATTGAAAGAGGGTTTGAGAAAAAAGAATACACTGCGGTTGTGTTCATGGATCTGGAAAAAGCATTTGACAAGGTTTGGCATGAAGGGCTCCTTTATAAAATGATACTTCTAAACATTCCAAGTTATTTAATCAAGATCATTCACTCTTTTCTGATCAACAGAACATTTAGAGTCAGGATTAACTCAACTTTATCTTGTACCAAACTCACAAAGGCAGGAGTACCTCAGGGTAGCATTTTAGGGCCGACTTTATTTAATCTGTACGTTCACGATATACCTACAGTTATCAACACAACACTAGCCATGTATGCCGATGACACGGCGATAATAACACAGAGCCCAAATGCAGAAGCAGCAATTGAACTCCTCCAAAACTCAATAAATATAACATGTGAGTGGTTCCAGAAATGGAAAATTAAAGTAAATTCCGACAAATGTCAAACGAAAATGTTTACCCTTAAACGATATGCACAAATTACAAAAATAAAAATAAATAATAATGAAATAGACTGGAACCCAAAGGACGCAGCAGTAAAGTATTTAGGCGTGTACTTAGATGCTAAGCTGAACTGGGGGTACCATATCAATAAAAAGCTCAATGAGTGTCACAACAGGCTGGGTGCGTTATATCCGCTTATAAACCGTAAATCTCATCTTAGATCTGAATGCACTGTGCTTATTTACAAAGGAATCCTCCGACCAATACTAACCTATGCATGTCCAGTCTGGTGCAACACATCAAAAACATCAATGACGAAACTCCAAACGATGCAGAATAAAGTGCTACGAATTGCAATCAAGTGCCCATGGTTCGTCCGTAATACTCAAGTACACCATGAACTAAGTGTTCCACTTATAACTGAGTTTATCAAGAAAACTACAGTGAAGTTTTTCCAAAACTTAGTTTTTTGCTCAAGTGCTACCAAATTAAATCTCGGACAAAGAGACATTCACACGCGCCTTAAGCGCAAATTACCACAAGACTTAATCTAAAAATTGTATATAAACTTAATATTTTAACGCAGTAACTGTACGATATATGCGTAATTCGTCACTTAATCCTCACCTGTGTATATCTTAATGTAGTAGTTAGTTGTATTGTACTATATAACAAAGCCGTGTATTGCATATTATATTGCAGAGCCAGCTATAATAAATTAAAAAAAAAAAAAAAACAACTCCAAAAAATGCCTTACACTGTAAGCTACAAAGGCAACGGATTAAATAAGTAAGTATGAACTCACTCCAACTCAAAGTACAAATTTTGTCGCAAACCCAGTGGATCCTAAATAACTCATTATTTAAGAAATTGCGATTACACTCACCCTAAATTAACAGCATAACCACTTTTTCGCTATTACTCATTTTAATTAAAATGAGTTGATGGAATTTCTAAACCTTGTCAAATCTGCAGTAGTTCCGTGGCTATCCCTACTTCCATTTTCTAAACTGCTAACTTGAGTACTTAGAAATCTACCCGCATAGAAATGTTATACGTACGTAAAAACGAATTAAAAAACAAAAGCTACATGCACTTTCGGTTAAACCAAAAGTGACTAATATAAGGTGCAACTGAATAGATGATTTCATTTTGAAAAAAAATTATTCAACGTTTTTCTTTTGTAAATCATAAAAAAAAGTTGTCGACTATTTCTTCTTTCGTTGAAGGAACTGTACTATAACACGTTTAATGACAATTTGTAATTAAAATAACAGGCGAACTTTAAGAGGTCTTTCCGGGAAACTCTTTACGGGCATTCAAAGAAACTTTCTTATTGGAAGTGAATATTTCTTTACCGGAAACCTTCCAAATGAACATTTTTCAAAGTGAAGCTTTCGAGGCTGCTCATAACGAGCATTTCCATTTGGACAAAATAAAAATTATAGTTATTTATATATTAAGAGCATAATGGCCAGATTATAGCACACTGAACATACAACGTTTTATTTTAGTTTGGTTATCGAAATGGAGAAAAATTAAGAATTCCGTATTTTGGGCACAGGCTGGTGCTGTGCATTTTTGGTGTGCTGTGATTTCTTTGTAGGTTGTTGATATTGCTATATTAGATTGTTGGATTGTTGATATCTGTTTTACTGATTACCAATTTTATAGACTTTCGGGCCATAAAAGCCATATTCCGCCGGCTGTCGAGGGCCAGTAAACAAGGTTGTGGATAAAAAATTAAATTAAATGAGGAGCATCCGTGCAAAACCGGCTATATCCATTTTCGTAAAATGTTAGGAAAATGGCAAAAACTTCCCGTTTCCTGGCCTTTACAGATAAAAAAATGCAATTTTATGTCTTGTGGAAATTAATGTACTTGATTGATGGGACATATTTTCATTTTCAAAAACGTTTGCTTCAAAATCCGTTAATAAATGTGGAAGAAAACTTTATTTTTCAAAAATAATGACAAAATATATCTATAAACTACAAAATAACGCACACTCTTAGTTAAAAAAATTAATCAGAATAAAAAATTTAACTTATATTAATACGGCAGGTTCTTCACAATGGTAATCGAATATAGCCAGGTTTGCTGAAAAAACGTGGATTTGGCCGGTTTTGCTCTTAAACCTGCTTTTCAAATGTAATTTTAAAATTGGTATAGCCGGTTTTGGACAGAATCACTTTAGTTGTCGATAGAGCTGAAGCTAAAGATGCAAAATCGAGAAAAAAAAATGAAAACTCGAAAAACAAATGGATATAGCCGGTTTTGCATGGATGACCTTCAAACATAGTATTATGTCTTTAATGAACCGAAACTGTGAAAATACAGCTGTACTGCAGTCTACATATTAATATAAGAAAACTTTCTTACAACTACTTGTTTTTATAAGTGCTGTATACGAATACTTTAATTTATATCCAAGTCTATTACTTAAAAACATTTAAATGATTTTATCTACGACAGTGTGTAAAATTGCCTTTTAGTTGGCAGTTTTAAGTTTATAAAACGACTGTTTAATAACATGTTTTCATTAGTTTACGGCGTTAATAGCAACGTGCTTAAAAAATTTCATTAGGCACGTAGTTAGTAGCAACGTGTTTTAAAATTTTTAAAACACTCAAAATTAGGACCGGTTGCTAGTAATTCTAATTTACATGTAAAATATTTTTTATATTTACCGTATTTTTTAGATTCTATCGTAGAAAAAATATTGTACGACACACATGCGTAAAGCATCTTTAGTCACTCGCGGGGCTTAAAACGCTCGCTCACTCGCGTTTTAACTCTACCCCACTCGTGCATAAAGAGTAGCTTTACGCACTTGTATCGTAAATTACTATTGTCACATCATCAGGCATTCTATTTTTTATGGGAAATTCTATTTCGAATATGAGTTTCAAAAGACTACAACATAATGAATGGTCGTTCCACTGCTAAAATAGTTACGTGCATAAGCAAAACTTTTCGCAAGCATTCCTCTTTTATGATTGCTTTCTTATCCAAAAGGTATGGCAACCTTGCAGGATCTCATCTTATGCTACTAACATCACCATATACACCTCCGGACCTCTACTTGTATATAATTTATCACGGATCTCATGTTGTTTACATTATATCACGAATGAGTCAAGTGCTGAAATTGTTTCCCCTCTCCGTGGTTAGGGATTAAGTAACGGATTAGGCAATCGTTTGTGGAAAATATACTCAGCAAAGTCGTTCTGTTGTGGTGGATCTCGGGTAGTCCAACATTTATCCCGGATCTCCACTTGATACAAAAACAGATATATATATATATATAAAGATAGTCCTTCTCACAGCTTGTGTGGTTACATACACAGTAAAATGTTTGACTGGGATAGGGTTTGGAAAAACTCCAATCTCAGTGCTACGCACAGGTACCAAGCTTTAATGGTTAGATTGAATTAAAACCACTTGTATGTTTCGCCTGACGTTTCGTTTTTATTCAAAACTTTATCAAAAGCTAACACCTTGTGGACCAAAACACATGTTTTATTAAAAGCATGTGTAGATATTCAAATTTGAACAAATTCATAAACAGGGGCAGTAGGCCACCAAGATTACAGACCTGGGCTGCACATGATATAAATACACTTAGTCATACATCTAGTCAATTACACATTAAAAATTACTAGCACATTTAAAATTTGATTTACAATAATTTTATTAGCTATTTGGCCAACATGGCCGTCAAATTTGGATAAATTCGTGGTATTGGAATACCACGAATTTATCCAAATTTGACGGCCATGTTGGCCAAATAGCTAATAAAATTATTGTAAATCAAATTTTAAATGTGCTAGTAATTTTTAATGTGTAATTGACTAGATGTATGACTAAGTGTATTTATATCATGTGCAGCCCAGGTCTGTAATCTTGGTGGCCTACTGCCCCTGTTTATGAATTTGTTCAAATTTGAATATCTACACATGCTTTTAATAAAACATGTGTTTTGGTCCACAAGGTGTTAGCTTTTGATAAAGTTTTGAATAAAAACGAAACGTCAGGCGAAACATACAAGTGGTTTTAATTCAATCTAACCATTAAAGCTTGGTACCTGTGCGTAGCACTGAGATTGGAGTTTTTCCAAACCCTATCCCAGTCAAACATTTTACTGTGTATATATATATATATATATATATATATATATATATTACATATATATATATACCGGGTGCTGACTTGCGCGACGCACCATAGGAATTTGCATAGTAAATTCTTTATGTTCAATTATTTGTTCCCCTAATTATTTTAGAGCTAAAGTGTAAATACATTTTTTGTAGAAAAAAAATACTGCATCCATTCATACTGTTGCTAAAAATTTTTCATTTTCCAGAACCGAAGGAATGCAAAAAATTAAACTAGCATTTTTACAAAAATCAGTGATGCCATGGAATTTTTGAAACAAGCCAATGCCAACGCAAGTGCGTGCGGGGCGATCATCCAGTCACTGTCGTCAAAAGATTACACGTATTGTCGTTTTTGTCGTTTTTGTGTAAGTTCTGAACCTCATTATTGCACCTACAATTATTTAATAACCTGCCTGTAGTCTTAAACTTAAAATGAATCAGTCTATTAATGGTTGTACTGTTTGGAATTTGGGGATATTTTACAATAAACAAGGAGCTTACTTAACGAACGTCCACCATACTCGTAAAACCATTTTTGTTATGGACAAGGTCTAGGCACCTTAGAGACATTAAGCAGAACATAATTAATAATAGTAGGTTAGAATGGACAGTTGTAAAACCTCCCCACACCACTTTTCTTTGAAACCGAGGCCACACTTCAAGGTCACATCTTCAAGCCAATTTTCAAAGCCACAGCTCAAGGCTAAACTTCGAGACCACATGGACAGTTCTAGAACCTCCCCCCACCACTTTTTTCTTGAAACCGAGGCTACACTTCAAGTTAAGGCCAAATTTCAAGGCCACAGCTCACAGCTAAACTTCAAGGCCACATCTCAATTCTGGAACTACCCCCAACACTTGGCTTTGAAAACGAGGCCAAACTTCACGTCCAAAGTTGCTGCTACTCCCCCCGCCACTTATATTTTTATTCAAGGTCATGGTTAGTGTTCTCATCAAATTACATTTGAACCCTAGCTTAGACCATGCTGTCAACCTGACACTTCTACAAGTTTAATGAAAGAGGCAAATATTTTCATAAATTGTTTTAATAACATCTAAAGATATATACAGATAAACAATTAACACTAATGCTATAATCACTTATCAGTTGCATAATATGTACAGTAACGCTATTGTCTACTCCTTCGGCGTTGTCCTGCTCCTCTGCGAAGTTGAAGGCCGTTCCGATTCTGGATAACTGCCTCCTGGAGTATTTTCGTGGTGGCAATCACCGCGTCCTTACCCACCAGAAGTCGACTTGTGCGAAAACGGAGGTGCGTTGCAATAATTAGAAATGGTGACCTTAAAGTCAGTAGTAGGAGCTGGCAACCTTGACTGTGAAATTGAGTTTGTATTAGTTTGCGTGCAGCATTTTACTTGATTTTGTTCATAGGTTTATAGGTAACAGAGAGAGTAACAAGGAGCGTAAATGGGTTGACATGTATGTGATACGATATCATAATACTCAACGTCAAGCGGGAATAAAAAAATCACCGTCATGAACACAACCGCGAGGGTTGCAATCTCGTCTAACCATTGTGCCTCGGGTGATTTTAAACCCTTCGTAAAGGGCTCTCAACGTGAAGTCGGTAAAAACCTGCTGTTATTTTAATTTTCAAAATACAATTCAAAATTGTCTAACCTCGTCTCCTTAAAACGCATTCGCCTAAGTGTGTTGGTTAATGGCATGCAAGCAGTTAACAGAATTTAAAAGTTAATAATATAGAATCTTAATAAGAAATTGTACTGATTAAATATAAAATAACTAGCTCACAGGTTGGCAGGATCCAGCAGCTCCAAAAGAAGTTCTTGCAGATCTTAACGAAAGAAAAAAATAAAATTAGACCGTGTTTTTTTATAAAATGGTTGTAAAGTGTGCTCGTTAATTGTAACCAGTGCATGACATTGAAAAATAGTATCCGAACTTTAATAAAAATGATTAAAACTGGTCACTTATTTACAGCAGCATCGAGGGGAGCATGCATGATTTTCTGAAGCATTGTTTTCCACAACTTCCAACACAGTTTTCGTAAATAAAGAAAATTTGTATCCGAACTTTATTAAAAATGATTAAAACTGGTCACTTATTTACAGCAGCATCGAGGGACAGAATGCATGATTTTCTGAAGCATTGTTTTCCACAACTTCCAACACAGCTTTCGTAAATAAAGAAAATTTGTATCCGAACTTTATTAAAAATGATTAAAACTGGTCACTTATTTACAGCAGCATCGAGGGACAGAATGCATGATTTTCTGAAGCATTGTTTTCCACAACTTCCAACACAGTTTTCGTAAATAAAGAAAATTTGTTACGATGTGTTTAATATAGAAACTATTTTTGAAATCCCAGTTGTGAAAAAATAATATACATGTCGCTTGCACGCTATTAAATTTCGTAAAACGACATTTATTGACAAACGATTTAGAATAGTATACTCCTATATAGTATTAAAAATAATTATGTTCAATAAAAGGCTTGTAAATACATCATGTATGCGGTACGTTAAAGCATAGAGTACGAGCGATTCAGTTTGTTTCTAATGAATAGTTAAAATTTAAGATATAGGTATCTGAGACATCTTACCTGGGTTATGTACACAGAACGGACGCGCGGACGGCTCGCAACTGAATGTAGAGCTACGACAGGAATTTCGTTGCAGCCAAAAAACTTGTTCTGTGCTCAAGTCTAGACAAAGAAATGCAGTTGGAATGTTTTCTTGCCGGGCAATGTGCAAAATTAATAAATTGGAACCTGCGCTTCGAAATCAAATTTTATTTTACTGGATTTATTTCGTTGGCTATTTAAATATTCTGATCCTGTATTTTCAAAATTGAAAAGTACCTGTGTAAATAATTCTGAATTTAGGTTACCAAAGACAGTTCCGTATTTAGCGCGTTTAGATTATTAACATTCCGTTTTCATATAAAGCTTATGTGTCGTTTATAACGTTGCATGCATTCTATACTTAAACAGCTCCTTTTTTCGTTTGTATGTCAGTTGTTTACAGTAATCTGTAAATAATAATGAATGTTCGTTAGACTGCAAAGTAGTAATATAGTTGTGTGTCGGCTTTATAATTACGATTCTGCGGCAGGCGCGTTATACAACATATACAGCTGATTTCAATAATTAGAAATGTAAATTTCTACAAGATATCTCAGGAACTTTGTTTATTGCATTCTAAGTAACTAATATTTATAAATTGAAAGATATTACTGAAATATAGACACTGTAAAAACAATTTCAACGCACCAATACAAGAGTTGTGAGAAATTAGAATAGTTCTGCTGTGAAAGTTGGATTACGAAATGTAATAATTGGCACCGTATCTACCATCCCACCTAGAGACAAGCTGTCTAACAGTTTCCATAGTTTTTCTAAAACATGCATTATTATGCATTTATATAAATTTTTCTAAAATGTGTTAGTTGACTGGGCTCTTAATTTTGTATTTATGTCTATATAGTCTTTCAACCAAAAGGATTGGTTAAAATTCAATACCCTATGAATTTTTAGCACTATAAGACCAGCTTGAATACATTGATTTAGATTTATATAATGAATGACATACCGCGTCTTAGGTTCCAAGGTTGTATGTAGTTTCTTTTGTTTGCCCCCAGGAGGAACTTTATGTTCTGCGCAAAATGGAAAATATTTATGCAGATCATGCAAATGTTGCGAACAATCTAAATCCACTTCTAAAATTATACCTTCTTCAGCATCATCCGAAATATCAAGAATATATTGCAAAGTTATGGAGTTTACTTGTTTTTCACTAAACCATTTAAAATTTTTCAAAGGTAAATACTGACTCGTAGACCAACCATGCAAATTTACTTTATCTAGAAGGTCTTTAGAAGGGTTATTATAATTTTTTAGAAATGTATTATTTGCTTTACTATATTTGGTACAGCATTGACTTATACCACCTCTAATACCCCTTTCAATAAAAAAGCAACATGTCTATATTAGTTAACAATTCTAATTTAGCTTTTGTATATTTGAGCATACACTGGAACGTAAAACTGAGGGTTGTGTAGAAGTGACCTGGATCTAACCCATATGTTTCTATAGATTTAGTCCTGAAGTTCTCAAAAATATCAGCCAAAAGTAAAACATCACAGTTCAGATAAAGATCACTGTATTCTCCTAAATGTTTAATTTTAAATACATTCCAAATCATCTGTGTATGTTTGTAGTCTTGTTAGGAAATATTAGCTTGTTTTAATTTATTTTAAAATTTTGACTTTTCTGAAAGAATCGTTCCATTAAACTTTTCCCAACTATCCATGTACTCGTAAGGAATAATTCCTTTTCTCATTAAAAGATTTAGCTCTTCCATATTTAAATGGCTTCATGTATGATGTAAAATTTTAAACTCTTGAAATTCTAAATAAGATGCTGATGACTCGCTCAAAAACGATATGAGTCTACAAATCTACATTTATTACTTGTATTTGGAATATATTTAGTAAACGATATATATCTTTCTTAATTTTTCGGTAAAAATACCATCCTAGGATACATCATTTCGGTTCAAATCAGCGAAGTGGGTAAGACGTTTATTTTTGTATTCTAAACAGTATACATTTATTAAAACAAGTTTACTCGAAGATTACACTAACTTGCTCGTTTCCAAAATCTATTAGTTCACCCTTCTGATTCGCGAGCCGGATCTCGATGTTATAAATGGTTTCGACATTAACCTCTAAAAAAAGAGGTGCATTTAGAACATTTTCCATACGGAACCCAGGCGCCACGGAAATACTAAACCCATACAGAATATGCGCAGGTAAATTATTACGATAAGAACCTCGTGTGATTTTGCATTCAATGTAAACATTCGTGTGTTTACTTATCTATATATCCAATTCAGATATGTGAGTGTGGTTAGGTTTGTATTCGATTGGTTTGAATCCGAGCATTCGACCAATATAATCGGGTTTTGAAAAATCCACAGTGTACATCGATTTAATTTCGCATTTTTGCATATTATTGTTTGCGCTTAGTATGGTGCTCTCTACGTGTTATTCTAAATATGAACTTAGCTGATCAATTTTATATGAATCATGTGGAATAGTGAGTACATGGAGATCCTTATCTCTATAATAAAACTTATCGTTACCGGAATGGATATTTTTTATCGAATTGCAGCCGTAGAATCCCCTTAAAGCGAGCTCATACCTATGTCTAGGATTTAATCTTATAGGCTCGGCATACGCGGCATGCAATACATTACCCACACCTTCAACTACCAATGGTATAGACATGACTATGATGTGCGTTATCGTTTACATTCATTTATATAGAAAATTAAGACAAAGGTGGCCACATATCACGGTGTTATAGTTCTGCTCTCTAGAGTAATTATAATAAATTTAACAATCCCGAAAGTATTCAACGATCTCCAACGGTGGCGGTAAATTCCCAAAACCACCACCGCCGCCAACAGAGCATCCACCGGCTTCAAGGTGACCACCGGTCCCCAAGACAACAAAACCTAAAGCAGCTACCAACACCCAAACATCACCAGTAGGCTGCATAACAGCTATGTGATTCACGATCCGCTTGGACAAACTATCTCAGTGGATCAACAAAATAAGTGTCAATAAGTGATATTATAACACAAGACGGTTAATACACCAGTAAACTCACAACTAAACATCTTCCACTGGAACGCTAACGGCATTCAGTGCAAAATGCAAGAAATGCGAAACCTCAATAAAACAATCAACGTCGACGTGATGATGATCAACGAGACACATCTCACACCAAAAGTTTCACTAAAGTTAGCTAACTACCAGTGGCGTCTTTTATATAATTGAGGCCCCGGGCCCAAGGTAATGATGGGGCCCTTCTAGAAAGAAAGTAACTCAATACAATACAATATAGGTATATTTTTAATATACCTGCTTTTATTTGTATACAACTATGTATGTACGGAAACAAAATTAAAATTCTAATAAAATGAATATAAACAAACACAATGGAACATAAGAAACCTAAAAATTAACAAATAGGTCATAACTATTGCTACACACTAATAAAAGATTTTTTTCTCGATTTGGTATGGGCAAAGTCCTGTATTATATCTTCAAAATTTAAATTCAACAATATGTCGCTTTCTATGCACATTGCACATTAATGATAAAAAGTTTAGCCTCTCTTGTAGCATAGTACTGCAAAGTTAGTTTTTTATCCTGTTTAACTCAGAAAATGAACATTCTCCACTGCAATTAGTGATCATTAATGACAGGAAAATTCTAAGTGATATCGCAACGTTAGGAAATGATTCTTCTAATTGATCAGTTCTCAAATTGTTATACAGTAGCGAATTATCAGTTTCTTCAGTTTTATATACATCGTTAGTTCCTAAATACAGCGCTAAATGAATACTTACATTCCGTTTCTAATTCTTCTCCATTTATATCAAGGTGATAATATTCAGCAAACTTTTTACAGCTATCGTGCAACTCGTTTGGACTAATGGTTCTTATACTTGATAAAAAGCCAAACCGATTGTTCACTTCAATATATGCAGCAGATCTCTGCTGTAGTTGATTTAATGAGTCGATAATTGGAATAAACACTTCCACTTTAAATTTATCAAATGAATACACAACTTTAATTTTTATTTTTTTTAAATGAATTAATTAATTACATAATTATTAGTTGACCAATGCGCCCGTCGGGGGCCCCAAAAAATTGGGGGCCCCGGACCCGGGCCCGTTGGGCCCGTGCCTAAAGACTGCACTGCTAACTACCAAACCTGTGGAACGGACAGACCTCAGATAGCAGGAATTCCAACTAGAAGAGGGACCTATATTCTAGTGACAGGCAAACTCGCACAGCAGCAAGTTACACTACAAACAAACGAGCTGGAGACCACGAGGGTCCAAGCAAGAGTAGCCGGAAGAGATCTAAAACTAATATCAGCCTACCGACAACCAAAGACCTCCAGCAACGCAAAATCTACAGCGGCCCGCATCCTGTTAATTATCGAAAAGGCCCGGAGTATCAAGCTGAGCTAAAGAAAAAGAAACTAGCGAGAGTCCCACTACTAGCAGAACCAACAGGATCACAGCCAATCACAGAGAAAAACGAAGATGGTTTCCAAACACAAGGCGGGAGACGAATAAGAAACAAACAGCCTGCTCCGCTCAACAGCGCAAGAGGTCTCATCAACAACAACAGCATTCACCAGCAGCAATGCAATTGCGATCCCTGCCGCCTCAGTTGTAACAGCCAGCGCTCGTACGGCTCCCGCATCTGTTTCAACCCAAGACGCGAGGCACCACCTCTAAAAGGATTCCAGCACCACCCAAGAATGCCACTACACCCAAACACGCCACCGCCACCTACAAGGCTGTTGCACCTCCCAAAACAGCCACCGCCGTCAACACAGCAGTCACCGGCTTCAAGGTGCCCATCGACCCTAGGATAGCAAAACCGAAAGCAGCTACCAGCACCCAAACAACACCAGTAGGCTGTATAGCAGTTATGGGATTCACGATCCACTTGGATAACCTCACTCAATGGATCAGCAAAATAACTGTCAATAAGTGACATTATAACTCAAGATGTATAATGCACCAGTAGACGTACAACTAAATATTGCCCACTGGAACGCCGACGGTATTCAGTGCAAAATGCAAGAAATGCTAAACCTCATTAAACCACTCAACATCGACGTGATGATGATCAAAATCGCACCAAAAGTCTCACTAAAGGTATCTTAACTGTCAAACCTATCGAACGGACAGACCGCAGATAGCAGGAATTCCAGCTAGTGGCTGGCTCGATATTATTGTAAAAGATAAAATCGCACAGTACCAAGTTACGCTGCAAGCAAACGAGTTGGAGGTCACGGGGGTCCAAATAGGAGTAGCCGCCAGATATCTAAGACTAATATCAACCTAGCAACAACCAAGGACGCCTCTAGCAACGCAATAATCTGGATGATTTTATGGCACGCAACCTCCCGACGCCGATTTCAGGAAAGTCTAAACACAAAACATCAAGCCGGAGAATCTCGAGTCAATAACACTGAAGGACACAGACTCTTCAACCACACAGCAGGAAAAAACTACGAGGTCATAGATCCAGGGGAGCACCGACGCATGTCCCAAGCAGTCATCAAGACCAACCCGATGTGCTAGACATTATACTAATCGAGGGTCTGCCATTCCACTACTCCCAGGAAACAGTGAAAGACCTGAGCTCTGATCATCTCCCACTACTGTTCACGGCAAACGTAGGTTCGAGGCAGGATGGACCGCGAACTACAACCAGATGCACCACGAACTGGCGTCAGTACAATAAAAACCTACAAAGAAAAATACAAGATTTGCAACCCCAACATCATCATCACTGACAATGTTGACAACTGCGTCCAAAACCTAACGCAGGGCCCTTGAGAATGCGATGCAAATTCTTGACTGCAACCACCGTGCTCGAAAACTGTCCCAAAAGAAAAAAACGGAGGCTGGTGTGAAGATGGAAAATCATCAGGAACCCGGCCATCAAACGCCCTCTTAATAATAAACAAGAATGTCTGAAACAAGCAATAAAGAAATTCTAGTCGGAAAATGCCAACTTAACAGGGCTCTAACACGTAAGAGCGGCCTCCTCATGTCCGATCCAAGGACCAAATCGACCCTCTTACGATCCGCAAGAACAGGCCGGCATCTTCACCTCCACCCTCCACAACAACTTCATGTCCAACAACGCCGCTGACGAAGAACACGTACGGGGAGCAAATACCCAACTACAAGGTATATTGACCGTTGAACTAGGCGAATATGCGCCGTTCGCCTCACCAAACGAGAGGAAGAACATTATGCTACATCAAAGTCGCCATAAACCCCTCACGAATAGATGGAATTTCGTATGCAATGCTTCAGAATATTCGGAAGAAGACGCCGGCGTACATAACACGAATATTCAACGGGATCACCACACACCGTCACGTTCCTGTTCCATGGAATCGTACCGTCATAATCATGCTTTCTAAGTCATGATAACAAAAAAACAGAACCCAACAACTTTAGGCTAGTTTCGGCCAGAAAAATTTGACTTCAGGCCAGTACACGCAACGTCGCTACAGCTCGTTAAAGTAATAGACGATGTAGCTGAGAAATTTCAAGAGAGGAGAAACCACCGTCGTCGTCTTCCTTGATACAGAAAAGGCGTTTGATAAAGTATAGATTCAGAGACTTCTCATCAAACTATCGAACAAGTACGCATTACCAGCGGCCTACACCCAGCTTCTAAACAGCTACCTGACTGGCTGCTGACCCCTCAATACTATCCAACATCTACATCAATGACATCCTCTGCGCACAAAATACGCAGTATGTAAGGATGACGTCATGCTCTACAGCAAGTCGAGAGTGCTAAGAGCTACAGTCAGGAAGATGCAGGGGTAGCTGGATCAGCACCAGGCTGATTCGGAAAACGGGGTCTGAAATTAAACACAAACGGAAGCCATAACCTTCACAAGGGGACAAACAACCAATCTACCGACGCGACGATACAAGTCCATCAACGGAACGTATCTTGAAACAACACAGTCAATTACCTGGAAGCAACCATCGGCCAGCAGCTGACTTCCACAACACAATCGTCAAAACACGCCAGACAAATAAAATGCCATATCCCATCATTGCGTGCCACAAGGGCTTCCCACTAAAGACCAAGCTCAACGCCTACAACCAATACATAATGCCAACTATGATATACGCAGCGTCAGCAAGGATGACATACATATGAGCTTCAAACAGGAAACGTCTGGAAAGCACCCAATCGACCACCCTCAAGAAACTTACCGGGACGCGATGGTTCGTACGCAATGAAACTATCTACAACGATCTAGGCATGGACTCCATACAAACACACGTCCGAATACTAGCAGAAAATATCTGTTGTGGTATTGATCAATCGAATCTGACCGCGTTCCGAGAAATCGCGCCAGTTGTTGAAACGCAACAGCAACGAAAAACTCCCTAAGTATATTCTAACCGACTAATTACAACCAGACCACAAAGCCAGAAACGTGTAAGCAGTAAAAGCCAAACGGCTACCGCTGTTTTATCTAAGGACCCTGAAAAGCTCCAGTTCGACAGCATTGAAAAATGTTTCATATTAACAAGAAGACCCACGCCAGCAGCAGAGGAGAGCAGGCGTATCCAGCCAGTCAGCTCTAGTACTTGCAACAATTCGAAGTCCAAGAGCACGTGTTGAGTTCAAGCTCTCGGGTCGCCGATTCTACATGTGCGGCAGAGGCGGAGAATAGTGCAACAAGACGTGTATGCAAAAAGAATCGTTTAACAAGCGTTTCAATAACCGATTCCTTGGATAGACCTCAGCGACCATTACGATGGACTCCCGCAAGAAGATGTCGACGAAATAAAAGTACAACTCATTTCTTATTAAGCCACTATCAATGATCATATGGACAAAGTTTTAAGGAAAAGATATCTCGGTGTAGTCAACCCGATCCGAATCCGTCTGACAGTAGAAGATTTGACAGGAATGGAAAGCGCGATAGACCAAGGTAAAGCACAAAAGTGACCTCATCGCCACCGCACGAATGAAGGCAGCTGCCAAACCAGTAGGCATCGAACCCGCCAGGGGCAGGCCGCCTCAACGTCTCCCACCAGCTGAGGTGAAAGTCGCCCGCATGCGGAAGAAGCCTACAAAACCACTACAGCCAGCCCAGAAGCCCCACATCGAGCAGGCAAACCATTACGAAGCTCTGAAGAGCCAAGTTGAAGAAGGGTCCCAAGCCGAGCAGCCCCCCCCCTCCCAGCCAGGTGGAGACCTACTCAACCGAGAAAATCACCTTTGCAAAAGCCAAATCGATCGAAGCAGGCTTCAGCTTGAATGCTACCACATCCGATGACTACAGAGCCATGACCGCCTTCCTCAGCAAGAAAAGAGTCCCCTATCACACCTACCAAGTGACGGAGAATAAATCTCTGAACATGAACATCAGGAACATTTCGTAACCCCTCGACGTCACTCACGTCACAGAAGATCTCTGTGCGAAATGATTCGGGATCACTTTCGTCACCCAGATGCACATCGACAGGGTCAGTAAGCACATTCCGCTCGTTCTGGTGCAGCTTGCGAAGTCGGCCGCAACAAAAAAAATGTTCGACATCAAGGAGATGTTGCATCTGCGGGTCTGCACCAAATATACGCGACCCAGTCCCGTCGTCGAAAAGTCGCACCGCTGCCAAAGGTTCGAGCATGCTCAACGCTACTGTCACACTACCCCCTCAGATGTGTTAAATGCGGAGGAAAACATCATAGCAGCTCCTGCACCACGTCAAAGCACACGCCGGCTACGTGGGAAAATTGCCAAAGCACACAGTTAAAGAAACAGCGCACTCTGCACTACTTCGATTGTTTAGAAATCACTAATTTTCACTTTCGAATCCAATTCTTAATCAGAATCTATAAAGTAGCACAACGTGACTGTCTGAAGCAAACCACAGGTTTTCGCGAAACGAACGCCGCGAGTCGGCAGGGAGCTGCTGGAATGTGGTTCTTCTGCCTTGCCCCGTAGCTCGAAGTGCGGAGCACCTCAACAAACGGGCAAAGCCCATTTGTTGAAATGCATAGCGACGGGGCAAACCAGAAGAACCACATTCCAGCAGCTCCCTGCCGACTCGCGGCGTTCGTTTCGCGAAAACCTGTGGTTTGCTTCAGACAGTCACGTTGTGCTACTTTATAGATTCTGATTAAGAATTGGATTCGAAAGTGAAAATTAGTGATTTCTAAACAATCGAAGTAGTGCAGAGTGCGCTGTTTCTTTAACTGTGTGCTTTGGCAATTTTCCCACGTAGCCGGCGTGTGCTTTGACGTGGTGCAGGAGCTGCTATGATGTTCTCCTCCGCATTTAACACATCTGAGGGAGTAGTGTGACAGTAGCGTTGAGCATGCTCGAACCTTTGGCAGCGGTGCGACTTTTCGACGACGGGACTGGGTCGCGTATATTTGGTGCAGACCCGCAGATGCAACATCTCCTTGATGTCGAACATTTTTTTTGTTGCGGCCGACTTCGCAAGCTGCACCAGAACGAGCGGAATGTGCTTACTGATCCTGTCGATGTGCATCTGGGTGACGAAAGTGATCCCGAATCCTTTCGCACAGAGATCTTCTGTGACGTGAGTGACGTCGAGGGGTTACGAAATGTTCCTGATGTCCATGTTCAGAGATTTATTCTCCGTCACTTGGTAGGTGTGATAGGGGACTCTTTTCTTGCTGAGGAAGGCGGTCATGGCTCTGTAGTCATCGGATGTGGTAGCATTCAAGCTGAAGCCTGCTTCGGTCGATTTGGCTTTTGCAAAGGTGATTTCCTCGGTTGAGTAGGTCTCCACCTGGCTGGGAGGGGGGGGGGGGGCTGCTCGGCTTGGGACCCTTCTTCAACTTGGCTCTTCAGAGCTTCCTAATGGTTTGCCTGCTCGATGTGGGGCTTCTGGGCTGGCTGTAGTGGTTTTGTAGGCTTCTTCCGCATGCGGGCGACTTTCACCTCAGCTGGTGGGAGACGTTGAGGCGGCCTGCCCCTGGCGGGTTCGATGCCTACTGGTTTGGCAGCTGCCTTCATTCGTGCGGTGGCGATGAGGTCACTTTTGTGCTTTACCTTGGTCTATCGCGCTTTCCATTCCTGTCAAATATTCTACTGTCAGACGGATTCGGATCGGGTTGACTACACCGAGATATCTTTTCCTTAAAACTTTGTCCATATGATCATTGATGGTGGCTTAATAAGAAATGAGTTGTACTTTTATTTCGTCGACATCTTCTTGCGGGAGTCCATCGTAATGGTCGCTGAGGTCTATCCAAGGAATCGGTTATTGAAACGCTTGTTAAACGATTCTTTTTGCATACACGTCTTGTTGCACTATTCTCCGCCTCTGCGGAACATGTAGAATCGGCGACCCGAGAGCTTGAACTCAACACGTGCTCTTGGACTTCGAATTGTTGCAGGTACTAGAGCTGACTGGCTGGATACGCCTGCTCTCCTCTGCTGCTGGCGTGGGTCTTCTTGTTAATATGAAACATTTTTCAATGCTGTCGAACTGGAGCTTTTCAGGGTCCTTAGATAAAACAGCTGTAGCCGTTTGGCTTTTACTGCTTACACGTTTCTGGCTTTGTGGTCTGGTTGTAATTAGTCGGTTAGAATATACTTAGGGAGTTTTTCGTTGCTGTTGCGTTTCAACAACTGGCGCGATTTCTCGGAACGCGGTCAGATTCGATTGATCAATACCACAACAGATATTTTCTGCTAGTATTCGGACGTGTGCTTGTATGGAGTCCATGCCTAGATCGTTGTAGATAGTTTCATTGCGTACGAACCATCGCGTCCCGGTAAGTTTCTTGAGGGTGGTCGATTGGGTGCTTTCCAGACGTTTCCTGTTTGAAGCTCATATGTATGTCATCCTTGCTGACGCTGCGTATATCATAGTTGGCATTATGTATTGGTTGTAGGCGTTGAGCTTGGTCTTTAGTGGGAGGCCCTTGTGGCACGCAATGATGGGATATGGCATTTTATTTGTCTGGCGTGTTTTGACGATTGTGTTGTGGAAGTCAGCTGCTGGCCGATGGTTGCTTCCAGGTAATTGACTGTGTTGTTTCAAGATACGTTCCGTTGATGGACTTGTATCGTCGCGTCGGTAGATTGGTTGTTTGTCCCCTTGTGAAGGTTATGGCTTCCGTTTGTGTTTAATTTCAGACCCCGTTTTCCGAATCAGCCTGGTGCTGATCCAGCTACCCCTGCATCTTCCTGACTGTAGCTCTTAGCACTCTCGACTTGCTGTAGAGCATGACGTCATCCTTACATACTGCGTATTTTGTGCGCAGAGGATGTCATTGATGTAGATGTTGGATAGTATTGAGGGGTCAGCAGCCAGTCAGGTAGCTGTTTAGAAGCTGGGTGTAGGCCGCTGGTAATGCGTACTTGTTCGATAGTTTGATGAGAAGTCTCTGAATCTATACTTTATCAAACGCCTTTTCTGTATCAAGGAAGACGACGACGGTGGTTTCTCCTCTCTTGAAATTTCTCAGCTACATCGTCTATTACTTTAACGAGCTGTAGCGACGTTGCGTGTACTGGCCTAAAGTCAAATTTTTCTGGCCGAAACTAGCCTATAGCTGTTGGGTTCTGTTTTTTTGTTATCATGACTTAGAAAGCATGATTATGACGGTACGATTCCATGGAACAGGAACGTGGCGGTGTGTGGTGACCCCGTTGAATATTCATGTTATGTACGCCGGCGTCTTCTTCGGAATATTCTGAAGCATTGCATACGAAATTTCATCTATTCGTGAGGGGTTTATGGCGACTTTGATGTAGGATAATGTTCTTCCCCTCGTTTGGTGAGGCGAACGGCGCATATTCGCCTAGTTCAACGGTCAATATACCTTGTAGTTGGGTATTTGCTCCCCGTACGTGTTCTTCGTCAGCGGCGTTGTTGGACATGAAGTTGTTGTGGAGGGTGGAGGTGAAGATGCCGGCCTGTTCTTGCGGATCGTAAGAGGGTCGATTTGGTCCTTGGATCGGACATGAGGAGGCCGCTCTTACGTGTTAGAGCCCTGTTAAGTTGGCATTTTCCGACTAGTTGCAGGGTGTTGCTGACGTGTTGGTTCCAGCCTTCATTGTAGAATTCTTTTATTGCTTGTTTCAGACATTCTTGTTTATTATTAAGAGGGCGTTTGATGGCCGGGTTCCTGATGATTTTCCATCTTCACACCAGCCTCCGTTTTTTCTTTTGGGGCAGTTTTCGAGCACGGCGGTTGCAGTCAAGAATTTGCATCGCATTCTCAAGGGCCCTGCGTTAGGTTTTGGACGCAGTTGTCAACATTGTCAGTGATGATGATGTTGGAGTTGTAAATCTTGTATTTTTCTTTGTAGGTTTTCATTGTACTGACGCCAGTTCGTGGTGCATCTGGTTGTAGTTCGCGGTCCATCCTGCCTCGAACCTACGTTTACCGTGAGCAGTAGTGGGAGATGATCAGAGCTCAGGTCTTTCACTGTTTCCTGGGAGTAGTGGAATGGCAGACCCTCGACTAGTATAATGTCTAGCACATCGGGTTGGTCTTGATGACTGCTTGGGACATGCGTCGGTGCTCCCCTGGATCTATGACCTCGTAGTTTTTTCCTGCTGTGTGGTTGAAGAGTCTGTGTCCTTCAGTGTTATTGACTCGAGATTCTCCGGCTTGATGTTTTGTGTTTAGACTCTCCTGAAATCGGCGTCGGGAGGTTGCGTGCCATAAAATCATCCATACTATTGCGTTGCTAGAGGCGTCCTTTGTTGTTGCTAGGTTGATATTAGTCTTAGATATCTGGCGGCTACTCTTATTTGGACCCCCGTGACCTCCAACTCGTATGCTTGCAGCGTAACTTGGTACTGTGCGATTTTATCTTTTACAATAATATCGAGCCAGCCACTAGCTGGAATTCCTGCTATCTGCGGTTTGTCCGTTTGATAGGTTTGACAGTTAAGATACCTTTAGTGAGACTTTTGGTGCGATTTTGATCATCATCACGTCGATGTTGAGTGGTTTAATGAGGTTTAGCATTTCTTGCATTTTGCACTGAATACCGTCGGCGTTCCAGTGGGCAATGTTTAGTTGTACGTCTACTGGTGCATTATACATCTTGTGTTATAATGTCACTTATTGACAGTTATTTTGCTGATCCATTGAGTGAGGTTATCCAAGTGGATCGTGAATCCCATAGCTGCTATACAGCCTACTGGTGTTGTTTGGGTGCTGGTAGCTGCTTTCGGTTTTGCTATCCTGGGGTCGATGGGCACCTTGAAGCCGGTGACTGCTGTGTTGACGGCGGTGGCGGTTTTGGGAGGTGCAACAGCCTTGTAGGTGGCGGTGGCGTGTTTGGGTGTAGTGGCATTCTTGGGTGGTGCTGGAATCCTTTTAGAGGTGGTGCCTCGCGTCTTGGGTTGAAACAGATGCGGGAGCCGTACGAGCGCTGGCTGTTACAGCTGAGGCGGCAGGGATCGCAATTGCATTGCTGCTGGTGAATGCTGTTGTTGTTGATGAGACCTCTTGCGCTGTTGAGCGGAGCAGGCTGTTTGTTTCTTATTCGTCTCCCGCCTTGTGTTTGGAAACCATCTTCGTTTTTCTCTGTGATTGGCTGTGATCCTGTTGGTTCTGCTAGTAGTGGGTCTCTCGCTAGTTTCTTTTTCTTTAGCTCAGCTTGATACTCCGGGCCTTTTCGATAATTAACAGGATGCGGGCCGCTGTAGATTTTGCGTTGCTGGAGGTCTTTGGTTGTCGGTAGGCTGATATTAGTTTTAGATCTCTTCCGGCTACTCTTGCTTGGACTCTCGTGGTCTCCAGCTCGTTTGTTTGTAGTGTAACTTGCTGCTGTGCGAGTTTTCCTGTCACTAGAATATAGGTCCCTCTTCTAGTTGGAATTCCTGCTATCTGAGGTCTGTCCGTTCCATAGGTTTGGTAGTTAGCTAACTTTAGTGAAACTTTTGGTGTGAGATGTGTCTCGTTGATCATCATCACGTCGACGTTGATTGTTTTATTGAGGTTTCGCATTTCTTGCATTTTGCACTGAATGCCGTTAGCGTTCCAGTGGAAGATGTTTAGTTGTGAGTTTACTGGTGTATTAACCGTCTTGTGTTATAATATCACTTATTGACACTTATTTTGTTGATCCACTGAGATAGTTTGTCCAAGCGGATCGTGAATCACATAGCTGTTATGCAGCCTACTGGTGATGTTTGGGTGTTGGTAGCTGCTTTAGGTTTTGTTGTCTTGGGGACCGGTGGTCACCTTGAAGCGGGTGGATGCTCTGTTGGCGGCGGTGGTGGTTTTGGGAATTTACCGCCACCGTTGGAGATCGTTGAATACTTTCGGGATTGTTAAATTTATTATAATTACTCTAGAGAGCAGAACTATAACACCGTGATATGTGGCCACCTTTGTCTTAATTTTCTATATAAATGAATGTAAACGATAACGCACATCATAGTCATGTCTATACCATTGGTAGTTGAAGGTGTGGGTAATGTATTGCATGCCGCGTATGCCGAGCCTATAAGATTAAATCCTAGACATAGGTATGAGTTCGCTTTAAGGGGATTCTACGGCTGCAATTCGATTAAAAATATCCATTCCGGTAACGATAAGTTTTATTATAGAGATAAGGATCTCCATGTACTCACTATTCCACATGATTCATATAAAATTGATCAGCTAAGTTCATATTTAGAATAACACGTAGAGAGCACCATACTAAGCGCAAACAATAATACGCAAAAATGCGAAATTAAATCGATGTACACTGTGGATTTTTCAAAACCCGATTATACTATTGGTCGAATGCTCGGATTCCAACCAATCGAATACAAACCTAACCACACTCACATATCTGAATTGGATATATAGATAAGTAAACACACGAATGTTTACATTGAATGCAACATCACACGAGGTTCTTATCGTAATAATTTACCTGCGCATATTCTGTATGGGTTTAGTATTTCCGTGGCGCCTGGGTTCCGTATGGAAAATGTTCTAAATGCACCTGTTTATTTAGAGGTTAATGTCGAAACCATTTATAACATCGAGATCCGGCTCGCGAATCAGAAGGGTGAACTAATAGATTTTGGAAACGAGCAAGTTAGTGTAATCTTCGAGTAAACTTGTTTTAATAAATGTATACTGTTTAGAATACAAAAATAAACGTCTTACCCACTTCGCTGATTTGAACCGAAATGATGTATCCTAGGATGGTATTTTTACCGAAAAATTAAGAAAGATATATATCGTTTACTAAATATATTCCAAATACAAGTAATAAATGTAGATTTGTAGACTCATATCGTTTTTGAGCGAGTCATCAGCATCTTATTTAGAATTTCAAGAGTTTAAAATTTTACATCATACATGAAGCCATTTAAATATGGAAGAGCTAAATCTTTTAATGAGAAAAGGAATTATTCCTTACGAGTACATGGATAGTTGGGAAAAATTTAATGGAACGATTCTTTCAGAAAAGTCAAAATTTTAAAATAAATTAAAACAAGCTAATATTTCCTAACAAGACTACAAACATACACAGATGATTTGGAATGTATTTAAAATTAAACATTTAGGAGAATACAGTGATCTTTATCTGAACTGTGATGTTTTACTTTTGGCTGATATTTTTGAGAACTTCAGGACTAAATCTATAGAAACATATGGGTTAGATCCAGGTCACTTCTACACAACCCTCAGTTTTACGTTCCAGTGTATGCTCAAATATACAAAAGCTAAATTAGAATTGTTAACTAATATAGACATGTTGCTTTTTTATTGAAAGGGGTATTAGAGGTGGTATAAGTCAATGCTGTACCAAATATAGTAAAGCAAATAATACATTTCTAAAAAATTATAATAACCCTTCTAAAGACCTTCTAGGTAAAGTAAATTTGCATGGTTGGTCTACGAGTCAGTATTTACCTTTGAAAAATTTTAAATGGTTTAGTGAAAAACAAGTAAACTCCATAACTTTGCAATATATTCTTGATATTTCGGATGATGCTGAAGAAGGTATAATTTTAGAAGTGGATTTAGATTGTTCGCAACATTTGCATGATCTGCATAAATATTTTCCATTTTGCGCAGAACATAAAGTTCCTCCTGGGGGCAAACAAAAGAAACTACATACAACTTTGGAACCTAAGACGCGGTATGTCATTCATTATATAAATCTAAATCAATGTATTCAAGCTGGTCTTATAGTGCTAAAAATTCATAGGGTATTGAATTTTAACCAATCCTTTTGGTTGAAAGACTATATAGACATAAATACAAAATTAAGAGCCCAGTCAACTAACACATTTTAGAAAAATTTATATAAATGCATAATAATGCATGTTTTAGAAAAACTATGGAAACTGTTAGACAGCTTGTCTCTAGGTGGGATGGTAGATACGGTGCCAATTATTACATTTCGTAATCCAACTTTCACAGCAGAACTATTCTAATTTCTCACAACTCTTGTATTGGTGCGTTGAAATTGTTTTTACAGTGTCTATATTTCGGTAATATCTTTCAATTTATAAATATTAGTTACTTAGAATGCAATAAACAAAGTTCCTGAGATATCTTGTAGAAATTTACATTTCTAATTATTGAAAGCAGCTGCATATGTTGTATAACGCGCCTGCCGCAGAATCGTAATTATAAAACCGACACACAATTATATTACCACTTTGCAGTCTAACGAACATTCATTATTATTTACAGATTACTGTAAACAACTGACATACAAACGAAAAAAGGAGCTGTTTAAGTATAGAATGCATGCAACGTTATAAACGACACATAAGCTTTATATGAAAACAGAATGTTAATAATCTAAACGCGCTAAATACGGAACTGTCTTTGGTAACCTAAATTCAGAATTATTTACACAGGTACTTTTCAATTTTAAAAATACAGGATCAGAATATTTAAATAGCCAACAAAATAAATCCAGTAAAATAAAATTTGATTTCGAAGCGCAGGTTCCAATTTATTAATTTTGCACATTGCCCGGCAAGAAAACATTCCAACTGCATTTCTTTGTCTAGACTTGAGCACAGAACAAGTTTTTTGGCTGCAACGAAATTCCTGTCGTAGCTCTACATTCAGTTGCGAGCCGTCCGCGCGTCCGTTCTGTGTACATAACCCAGGTAAGATGTCTCAGATACCTATATCTTAAATTTTAACTATTCATTAGAAACAAACTGAATCGCTCGTACTCTATGCTTTAACGTACCGCATACATGATGTATTTACAAGCCTTTTATTGAACATAATTATTTTTAATACTATATAGGAGTATACTATTCTAAATCGTTTGTCAATAAATGTCGTTTTACGAAATTTAATAGCGTGCAAGCGACATGTATATTATTTTTTCACAACATATTATTTTTCACAACTGGGATTTCAAAAATAGTTTCTATATTAAACACATCGTAACAAATTTTCTTTATTTACGAAAAACTGTGTTGGAAGTTGTGGAAAACAATGTTTCAGAAAATCATGCATTCTGTCCCTCGATGCTGCTGTAAATAAGTGACACAGTTTTAATCATTTTTAATAAAGTTCGGATACAAATTTTCTTTATTTACGAAAACTGTGTTGGAAGTTGTGGAAAACAATGCTTCAGAAAATCATGCATGCTCCCCTCGATGCTGCTGTAAATAAGTGACCAGTTTTAAATCATTTTTATTAAAGTTCTGATACTATTTTTCAATGTCATGCACTGGTTACAATTAACGAGCACACTTTACAACCATTTTATAAAAAACACGGTCTAATTTTATTTTTTTCTTTCGTTAAGATCTGCAAGAACTTCTTTTGGAGCTGCTGGATCCTGCCAAACTGTGAGCTAGTTATTTTATATTTAATCAGTACAATTTCTTATTAAGATTCTATATTATTAACTTTCAAATTCTGTTAACTGCTTGCATGCCATTAACCAACACACTTAGGCGAATGCGTTTTAAGGAGACGAGGTTAGACAATTTTGAATTGTATTTTGAAAATTAAAATAACAGCAGGTTTTTACCGACTTCACGTTGAGAGCCCTTTACGAAGGGTTTAAAATCACCCGAGGCACAATAGTTAGACGAGATTGCAACCCTCGCGGTTGTGTTCATGACGGTGATTTTTTTATTCTCGCTTGACGTTGAGTATTATGATATCGCATCACATACATGTCAACCCATTTACGCTCCTTGTTACTCTCTCTGTTACCTATACACCTATGAACAAAATCAAGTAAAATGCTGCACGCAAACTAATACAAACTCAATTTCACAGTCAAGGTTTGCCAGCTCCTACTACTGACTTCAAGGTCACCATTTCTAATTATTGCAACGCACCCTCCGTTTTCGCACAAGTCGACTTCTGGTGGGTAAGGACGCGGTGATTGCCACCACGAAAATACTCCAGGAGGCAGTTATCCAGAATCGGAACGGCCTTCAACTTCGCAGAGGAGCAGGACAACGCCGAAGGAGTAGACAATAGCGTTACTGTACATATTATGCAACTGATAAGTGATTATAGCATTAGTGTTAATTGTTTATCTGTATATATCTTTAGATGTTATTAAAACAATTTATGAAAATATTTGCCTCTTTCATTAAACTTGTAGAAGTTGTAACATAAAAATAACTGGGGATATATTAAGACTGATACACGAGTTACTCTAACGGCGCGTGTCCGCAAAATTTCTAAAATTTTCGAGGCCATCGGTTTCAAGGCACTTTGCCGAAGCCGTCTAAGCGTACACACGCATTGTTTGCGGTACCAAAATTTTTCCGAAGGGTTGCTCATAGCATATTTTAAGCACCCTAAAATTATCTTTTGAATACTAGAAACCGACCAACCCGGTTTCTAGTTTGGGGTCAAATTTGGAGCCACGCACGCTGTAAATTATCCCAACCGCATCCACCCATCCTGGGCGTCATTATGGCCTTTTTGCAAAATTGAAGCCAAGAGCTGCATGTTCTGAGGCACCTACATAACAGCTGATCATGAAGATTGGACTCGCAGTGTTAGAGCAATTCAACTAAGGAAAAGATAAGTTGTAACCTTCACTTTTAACGTCGATCGCAATATTAAAAAACCATGTCTGTTAAATACTAACAACAACCATATTAAATTTGAATTATCCCTCAACCTGACTTTTATCCAACCCACTACCTGCCTCCGCAAAGGTAGCTGCCGTGGCATATGAAATAAATAATTTTGGTGTTACACTAAAATGGCGCCCATATGCGTGATGGCCAGGTTGAAGGATTAATTTGAATAAAAATTATAGATATATATATTAAATTTTGCAATTAATGTTAACCTATTTCACTAGTTTCTCGAAATTTAATTTGTTCTGCAATCATTTTTGACCACAAAACGAGTACCGTAAAAAATATGGTAATTTCACCTAATTGGCAAAGGCAAAAGTTGTTCGTTAAATTTTCGTAATTAGTCTAATTGTGATTTAGTTGTAAATACGTGTCTAGCAAAATTTTTGCACCCACAGTATTATTGTTGTACCTGCCGCGCAAATTGTTAAGCGCATTTGGTACTTATCTGTCAAGAGAGACAGGCTGGTTGATGATTACCTTTTTGTTGCTCCTTCAATTTACAATTATGTGCTCAGAGATTGAAAGCGTTATTTAGTAACGTAATATTATTTTATACATTTAATGATATGTGTGACTACTGAATTTATCGCTAATTAATTATTTTGAAGTTGGCGATTATAATTTCCTTAACATTATTAAACCAAAAGTAGTTAGTCAAGGATGTCTCGTTTACGTCCAAATTTCTTAATAGTCGACGAGTTAGATTACGAACTACGTATACGCAGCATCACTACTGTTAGCGATATAGCTAGTAGACGCAAAATTTTAACCCGAGCTTTAGATTCAGAAAGATTTTGCAATATCGTACTTGAAGATCCGTTATACAATGCAAAGACGGAAAGAGCGGCTGTTACGGCGACTTTAAACTCAATTAAAAATTTGGTAGAGGAATTCGATGGTCCCGAATCGGATTCAATGTTTATACGTATTGAAACTAGGTTACTGCATCTAACCGAGCGTGTTAAGCGAATGCCCGTAAAAGATGAGGACGCAGATATGCTTTCCTTTAAGAACGAATCATACGCCAGTTGTTTAGAAGTAGATGCGGATTTGTATGAAAAACTAAAGAGAACAGCTTTGAACCAAAATCAACCCGTGGCTACAACTTCTTCGCATGTAATTTAAATATACCGCCTACATTACTTGCTACTGAAGTAAAGAAATCGTGTCCAGTATATAAATGGGGAGTAGTTTTCGATGGGAGTTCTACTAGTGTACATTCATTTTTAGCTACCATTGATGAATTGTGCGTATCGCGAAACGTTAGCTATAAAGAATTGTATAATTGCGCGATTGAATTATTTACGGGAAACGCACGAAATTGGTTTCGAGCTATAAAATCATCAGTATCCGATTGGCCTTCACTTGTAGAAATTTTAAAACGAGACTATTTACCTAGCGATTATGAAGATAGATTGTGGGATAAAATTAAGTCGCGAACACAAGGACCTAAAGAACCGGTGCACGTTTACATATCGTCCATGGACGCGCTATTTAAACGATTACCTAGGGAAGCAGCTGACTACACTCGCTTGAAATATATTAAGAAAAACTTATTACCGCGTTACACCGATAGACTTGCATTAACAGAAATCAACTCTTTAACGGAACTCATTAAATTATGCAAACGTATAGATGAATCTTTAGCACTTAAAGATAGATACCATCCACCTCCAAAACCCAAAGACGTTTTAGAACCGGACTTAGCGTATCTACCAAATAATCAATTTCAAAATCATAATGTTAAACGGTCGGAAATCTCTATGGTAACGTGTTGGAATTGTCAAGGGGGAAATCACACACATCGCTACTGTAGGAGTAAACGAAAACAGTTTTGTTTTAAATGTGGTGCTCCAGGTTGTACTGTTGCGACTTGCAGAAAATGCTCGAATAGTAACAATCCAAAAAAACTAATTTTTGGGGCGGCAGTTGACGGCCGTTCTCCGCCTCTTCGTGTGACTCAGGCCAAACCAAATAATTCCTACGTAATAACTTCTAACAATAAAGAATATTTCAATAGGAGGTCTAATGTTAATAATTTAAATCGCAAAAATTGTGTTAAATATGAGAAACCTAAGTTGTCTCGAACAGAATGGGGTTCTTGGATAGCCAAGGTTAAAAAATTTTATAAATGTTCTGAAGTTGGCCCCGTATTTTGCAGTAAGCTTCATGATAACCGTCCGTATATCAGTATTTCAATTTTGAATCATAATGTGACAGCACTATTAGATTCGGGTGCAAATAAAACCATCGTTGGAAAAAGGGGTTTAGCTATTTTAAATTACTTAGGTATTAAAACTAGGAAACCCAAAGAAAAATATGTGACGACTGCAGACGGAAAACGTCAAGTGATTAGCGGTTCAGTTTTACTACCCGTACTTATCGGAGCTACTTGTAAATTGGTAGAAGCCTTAGTTGTCCTTTCGGTCGACCATAACTTTATTCTTGGGTCAGATTTTTGCAAATTATTTGAATTAATTGTAGATTTTAAAAATAATTCGTGGGATATTCAAAGTAAAACGCGTAATTTTGAAATTAATGTTCTTTCACCAGCTAATATTGATGAGTCGTTTAGTTCAAGTTTTAAAGAAACTTTTGCAACTGTGAACTCTCTCAAATAGATAAAGTTAAGGCAGAATTTGAAACTATCAGCAGTGAAGAAAGACTAGGGAAAACTGATAGGGTTGTACATCACATAGATACGGGGGATGCCAAACCCATAAAGCAAAGACAGTACCGTATGTCACCATACATTTTAGCCCACCTTAATAAGGAATTAGACAAAATGCTAGAGTTAGGAGTGGTAGAGCCATCTTTTAGTAGTTGGTCGTCGCCCGTACTACTAGTAAAAAAACAATCGGGGGAGTTTCGTTTTTGTTTTGACGGGAGGCAATTGAATGCGGTTACCAAACGGGACTGTTATCCTTTACCTCAGGTAGATCGCATTCTGGATTCGTTAAGGGAAGCAAAGTATATTTCATCGATCGATTTACGCAGCGCATTTTGGCAGATCCCTCTAGATAAAGTATCTAAAGAAAAAACGGCATTTTCGGTGCCAGGCAGAGGTCTCTTTCATTTCACTGTCCTACCTTTCGGTCTTTCTAACTCGGCGCAAGTTCAACAACGATTAATGGACGCTATTTTCGGACCCGAACTAGAACCTAAAGTATTCGTGTACCTTGACGACATTATAGTTACTTCATCATCTTTTAAAGAGCACGTTAAGATACTTACGGAGGTTGGTAATCGTTTACATAACGCTAACCTAACAATAAATTTAAAGAAGTGTATAGTAGACGGAGGAGGTCTCAGAACCGATCCCGAAAAAGTCGAGGCAATGGTAAATTATCCCAGACCTCGAACTACCAGCGAAATTAAGCGTTTTGTAGGGATGTGCGGCTGGTATAGGCGTTTCATACCGCATTTCTCAACGTTAATGTCGCCAATTAATGACCTATTGAAAGGCAAACAAAAACGACAAACCGTAATCTGGAATGAGAAATCTGAATCCGCGTTTATAACTATTAAACAAGCTTTAATTTCGGCACCTATTTTAACATCGCCCGATTTTTCGCTACCATTTGTTATTCAGTGCGATGCTTCCGATACCGGCTTAGGAGGAGTACTTACGCAAATGCAGGACGGTGAAGAAAAAGTTATTTCATTCGTTAGTAGAAGCCTAAATAAAGCAGAACGTAATTACAGCGTGACGGAACGCGAATGTCTGGCCGTTATTTTTTGCATTGATAAATTTCGACCCTATATAGAGGGCACCAAATTTACTGTAGTTACGGACCATTACTCACTTCTTTGGTTAAAGAGAATGAAGGAACCCACAGGCAAATTAGCCCGCTGGTCTGTTAAACTGCAACAGTTTGATTACGAGTTAGTTCATACAAAAGGCAAGTTTAACATTGTACCTGATGCATTGTCGCGCTCTGTTCCTAACGAGGTTAATGTCGTAGGGATCGAGTTGAAACGTTCAGATCCGTGGTATTTGAAAATGAAAAGTAAAATCATTAACAACCCTGATTTATATCCCCATTGGAAAATTGAAGATGGTTATATCTATAAACATGTTTCTTCGAAAATACCTTTAAAAACCAATATAACTGATTGGAAATTACTGGTTCCGAATGCTGATAGGCGTAATATAATTAAACGTTACCATGACGAACCGACGGCGGCTCATCTAGGGTATTATAAAACCGTAGGTAGAGTTACAGAACAGTATTATTGGCCGAAAATGCGTAGGGACATATTACGTTATATAAGAGCTTGTAAAACCTGCAATGAACAAAAATCTCCGAATTCTAAGGGTTTTGGCCTTATGGGACGCGAGAAAAAGGCACGTTATCCATGGCAAATGATATCCGTCGATATTATGGGCCCTTTGCCCAGATCCTCCAAAGGGTATTGTTATATTTTAGTTGTATCCGACTGGTTGACTAAATATGTTTTACTCCATCCTCTTCGAAACGCGACCGCCCAAGCTATTGTTAATTTCATGGAAGATCAAGTATTTTTAGTTTACGGAGTTCCTCAAATCATTTTATGCGATAACGGTACTCAATTCGCAGGATCATTGTTTAAAAAATTGGCTAAACAGTATAAAGTACAGAAAATCTGGTACAATGCGTATTACCACCCACAAGTTAATCCTGTAGAACGTATAAATCGTACGATAGGAACGGCTATTAGAAGCTATATTGGGGAAAAACACCAGGATTGGAATAAGGAATTAGCAAAGATAGCGTATGCTATTAGAACCGCGAAACATGAAGTTACGGGATATAGTCCCGCATTTCTAAATTTTGGTAGGAATATTCCCGCCTCGGGCGAGTTTTATGGGAAAATCGAGTCAACTGCCGAAGTAGACTTGCAACCTATCGATAGGAAAATTTTAGCAGATGAACTAGGTCATCTTCGCGACATTTACGAAGACATTCAGAGGAAGCTTTCTGAATCTTATCGGCGGAATTCAGAGCGATATAATTTACGGAAACGGGATATAGAATACCAAATTGGTGATAAAGTTTGGAAAAGAAATAAGGTGCTCTCAGATGCAGCTAATAGGTTTTCTGCTAAATTAGCACCCAAGTACGTTTTGTGTACCATTAAACGAAAAATTGGAAATTTAGTTTATGATTTACTAAATGTTGACGGCAGCGATGCTGGCCGTTGGCCTGTCAAAGACTTGAAACCGTACTTCGGATCTATCTCGGACGTATCTGTCAATTAGTTAATGTGAAATTGGCTTTGGCCTCGGTAAATGATGTTTTTCTATTTGGTGATTTTTTGCGCTCCTTTTGGTTTTGGTAATGGTAGGGACCTTCCTGATTTAAGACTTTTTCTCGATTTTGACTCTACCGATTTTGTTCCCACCATTTGGGCGTGTTGTACGCGAAGTTACACATAAAACTACCGTTGCTAAATACCGCTTTGATCAATAAAATGAGATTTGTAATCATCTAAAGTGTATTAGCTATTTGTTTAGCTACTGGTAATCATTTACTGAGCACACATAAGAAGTCAATTAAACTGATGGATATAATTTGACGTTTGATGTACCTACGAGTATTATGCAATTATATTTATAAACTTGTAAATGTTATTAGCTATGCATGGTGGGTTATTAATTATTATGTATAATTACCCTAGGTACTAGTTATTATTATTTGAATGTGTATAGCCATATTATAACGATATTTATTCTCGCATGCTGTGATAATTTTTTTTATTATGTATAATTACCCTAGGTGCTAGTTATTATTATTTAAATGTGGTAGCCTTCAATTATAATGATATTGTTCTTGCATGCTGTGATATTTTTGTTGATTATGCATGATAATGCTAGTTGCTAAGGTACTATTAAATTAAGAGGGATTTTGTTGTGTAATAAATAGTGACAATGTTCATTGTTTTAGTAATTTAATATCTTTAATAAGGGGGGTGTGTAACATAAAAATAACTGGGGATATATTAAGACTGATACACGAGTTGCTCTAACGGCGCGTGTCCGCAAAATTTCTAAAATTTTCGAGGCCATCGGTTTCAAGGCACTTTTGCCGAAGCCGTCTAAGCGTACACACGCATTGTTTGCGGTACCAAAATTTTTCCGAAGGGTTGCTCATAGCATATTTTAAGCACCCTAAAATTATCTTTTGAATACTAGAAACCGACCAACCGGTTTCTAGTTTGGGGTCAAATTTGGAGCCACGCACGCTGTAAATTATCCTAACCGCATCCACCCATCCTGGGGCGTCAATATGGCCTTTTTGCAAAATTGAAGCCAAGAGCTGCATGTTCTGAGGCACCTACATAACAGCTGATCATGAAGATTGGACTCGCAGTGTTAGAGCAATTCAACTAAGGAAAAGATAAGTTGTAACCTTCACTTTTAACGTCGATCGCAATATTAAAAACCATGTCTGTTAAATACTAACAACAACCATATTAAATTTGAATTATCCCTCAACCTGACTTTTATTCAACCCACTACCTGCCTCCGCAAAGGTAGCTGCCGTGGCATATGAAATAAATAATTTTGGTGTTACAAAGTGTCAGGTTGACAGCATGGTCTAAGCTAGGGTTCAAATGTAATTTGATGAGAACACTAACCATGACCTTGAATAAAAATATAAGTGGCGGGGGGAGTAGCAGCAACTTTGGCCGTGAAGTTTGGCCTCGGTTTCAAAGCCAAGTGTTGGGGGTAGTTCCAGAATTGAGATGTGGCCTTGAAGTTTAGCTGTGAGCTGTGGCCTTGAAATTTGGCCTTAACTTGAAGTGTAGCCTCGGTTTCAAGAAAAAAGTGGTGGGGGGAGGTTCTAGAACTGTCCATGTGGTCTCAAAGTTTAGCCTTGAGCTGTGGCTTTGAAAATTGGCTTGAAGATGTGACCTTGAAGTGTGGCCTCGATTTCAAGGAAAAGTGGTGGGGGGAGGTTCTACAACTGTCCATTCTAACCTACTAATAATGAATTATTATAAACGTCAAACATCAATGACAAACAAACAAGCAGCACATATTGTCGCCCCGCACGCATTTGCGGCATTGGCTTGTTTCAATAATTCCATGGCATCACTGATTTTTGTGAAAATGCTAGTTTGTTTTTTGCATTCCTTCGGTTCCGGAAAATGAAAAATTGTTAGCAACAGTATGAATGGATGCAGTATTTTTTTCTCTACAAAAAATTTATTTACACTTTAACTCTAAAATAATTAGGGGAGCAAATAATTGAACATAAAGAATTTACTATGCAAATTCCTATGGTGCGTCGCGCAAGTCAGCAACCGGTATATATATACCTGGTTTGGCACATACGACGATTTTCTAGTGTATGTAACTGGTCTAACGGCGAGTTTTCGGACTCGCGACGTCGTCGTCGGAAGTCTTACACTTGTAAGAGTACGTACAACGACTCGATGAACGCGCCCACTACCGGCATGCGCCAACGCCGTTTCTTAAGAACTACGTGGTCGATTTTTGTGCGAAGTTAGCCTCGGTTGCCTATACTACAGCTCCGAAAATAACAAAATTCGTTGAAGGTTGCCTATACTCAAGCTGGGAAAATTTCAAAATTCGTTGAGGGTTGCCTATTACCTGTTATTTATATGGTGAATTTCGCTCGCTCTGGCTGCAACATAATCTGTTTTGTGAAGATAATCTAGTAAGCAAGACGTCATCGGCGCAGTCAACCGAATTCGCTATTAATAAAAACGTTTTAAGAATTAATTACAAGTTCTGTCCTCTGATGTCTTTAATATTTAACCATTTTATTACCGTAAACATTACATTTATTTGTATTTACCGAGGTCGTAGTGGCATTATTTCAGTAAAATAGAATTTTTAAACAAATAGGAAAGGTTTGTGCGGTTATGGGATCACCTATTTATTACCTTCTAATAATCTCTTTATTTGGTTTTTAGGTGATCTAAAAATTATTGTAAACTACTTGATTTGGAAGTTGGGAATATTTATTATTAAATATAATCTTCAAAATACTCGATTACTTGGTCTAAACATTATTAAAATGCTTTTCGTTGTATTTCAGGTTCGTACAGTAGAAAATTAATTATACAGCAGATAAACTATATTCAAAGTAGTGTAAAAGCCAAATCCAGGGATGACAATATTACGAACTACATTAACGAAAGTATACAGTGTGTTTGTAGATCGCTAGACAGCTCGTAACTTCGTTAATAATAGAGATATCGAAAAGAACTTTCTTCTGTTTTAAATGCCAGTATACAACCTAAAAATTGACGTTAACCAATTTAAGCCATAGCCTCCTATTTTTACGTGGTGATACACAACTTTGGTTTTTTAAATGGAATACCCTGTATATTTTTAGATATTTGAAATCAGCACTAAAAGTGCTTTATAATAGCATTCTTAAATTTAAATTTAGGAACTTATTATTTTTCAAAAAAAAAAAAAATTTTTTAGTCAAAGTAGGCCATGAATTACGCAAAATCAATAGCAATCCAACAAGAAATGCAACACAAACTCCAATCGACTCTAAAAATTCCTCATGACCGAATTATAGCACCAAACGTACTAAAACAATTGATAACTATGTTTTTTAAATGGAACAATATGAGTTGTTAAAGCAAAGAGCGTTGTATGACTTATTATATGTAATTTAGCAAAGAGCGTCATATGTGCGATTGCCCATATAGCACAAAGACGTGCTGCGCAGAAAAAACAAAGATCGTTGTATGACTTATGATATGTAATTTTGCCATCCCAAGAGCGTCATATGTGCTGTAGTACACATTCAATATATCTATAATAGCCCAAGCGGCAAACCCAGTCGTGCTGCGCAGCAAAAAAAGTAGTCGAGACAATGATTACATTATTAGCTGACCCGGCAAACGCTGTTTTGCCCAAAAATAATATTGGTCTGTGACCGCCACTATAGAGTTTTAATTTTATGTCATGTCTACCGTCTTTGACTTAAAAATAAATGCCATTTTTGCAATCAACGTCCCAAAAAACATCAATAACGACACCCATAACGATTTTTAGGCTTATTTACCCCATTGCATCCTCTAGGAGGTTTCTTTTCAGAAAATCGCGAAATAGGTGTTTGATTATTTGTTTTTAGGAGTACTCCTATTAAGCATCATGTCGAAACGTCTATTTAATATTATTTTTCCGTACAAAATTGGAACCCGCATTTTAAAGTCAATATTAAGTACATCGATTCCTTTAGATTTACTTTTAATCGAGTTTATAATTCCGACAATATCCGCAATATTAACACTAAGTTCATTTAGTTTGTGGTTTTTATAAAAATCTAATACATTATTGTTATCATTGTTGACGTTTGGTACATTATTTATGAAAAAATTATTAATGAATCGGGTTTACTTAAATGTTCTGGTATGGTATTGTTGCTTTTAATATTGTTCACACACAAAGATTTAATTTCGCTCCATATGGATTTAGTATCATAGCCATCAAATACAAAGTTAAAATACGCTTTTTTCTCCTCTGTAGCTAAAGTCACAGAATTTCGTATCGATTTGCAATATTTCCAATGCGCTAATGATTTGGAATGTTTATACCTATTACGTATATGCCTTATTCTTTAAGTTTATCACAAGCTTGATAGTCTCTGTTATCCATGGCTTGCATTTATGGGTAATTTTAACTAATTTTCAACCAAAATTTGCAGAAATCACTGGAAATTGTTAAAGCATATTTTCTTGGAAAATCGGGACATTTCGGGAAAGCATTTCGTTGCGGGACAACTAGTTCCAAATCGGTAAAATTACGAAGGTATAGTTAAACCAATTAATAATATAATATTAATATAAAGAAAACTAATACGACTTGGTACAAAGAAATACGATATAAAATAACACGGCGACCTTGGGACTTTTGTGCAAGAACGGAATGCCATCCGGCGTGACGTATATATAAACAGTGACCCAACAACAGGATGCAAATTCCGCTGCATTTGCTGGTCTATCTTTAATTTCTTTGTGTGTGTTACGCCTTAATTTTAAATGTAAAATTGTTAGTAGCACACATTTTCCAATATGAAAAGACCACTTGTCGTTAGACTTCAAAACATTTATATTCTTAGATTTTTACTTAATATCGCAAATTGCAGGCTCTTAGAGAAAGATATTTCTTTATATTTGGCAGGTTTTAAAAAATATATAGCATTATCAGGAGAAGCTAAAGCTGTTAATATAACTAATACGTCTATATTCTCTGAGACTATAACTAAACCTGTCTCTTTCCAATCGAATATCAGGTGCAGTTTTCGTCTTGAGCCATCGGGATTTATTCGATGTTTCTGATGATCGACAAAAACAACAATTGCTTTTTTTCATAATTACGTACAAAAAAATTAATATAACTATCTAAAATTGCACCATACTGTTGAACAAGTTGCCATTTGTTTTAATGTAATAACATTCCTCCGTCGGTCACAACTAGCAAATCGTTTAATTCAGTAACATATTTTGGTAATTGTACAAAGAGGTCGTAGAAAATACATTTTTAGGCGTTCGAATTTATATGTTATAGTTAAATGTATTTAATCTATTTAACTTTGAGTTAATATAACAATTTTAGAATTTTATTTGTATATAATGTTTATTAAATAATAATAATAATCGTACAGAATAAAAATTAACCTCTTAATGCTATATTTATAATAAGCGTGTCCAAAACCCCTAGATATGAGGCAACGCGCGAAATTCAAAAATAAAGCTATTTTGCCACCTTAAAGACGTTATTTTAGATTTTTGATAAATTTTAACACAAAATTTGAGATCAGCGACCCAAAAAACCCTGTATACGAAATAAAAACCGAATGAATGTTATCAAGTGTCAGGCAATTTTTAAATAAATAAAAGAGTAATTTTTTTAATTAAGACTGTATTAAAAAACACTTACTTGTTAATAACAATTGAAAAAATCAAAAGCACACCTCACTTTTCTATAAACTTTTCCGAAATTAAAAAAAATATATCAAAATCGGTTTTGAGTCAAGGAAGTTAGAACTTTTTTTCCTTAGTAAATGGACTACAGTGCAATATGGTTGCTTATATAAAATGAGAAAATATATGTGACGGGATTTGATACGCCTCAAAACACTTTTGGTTTAATTTATTTGAAGTGACATTACGGTTTTGCTTAACTTTCTGCTGGAGGCCAATCTAAAAAATATTACGCGGTATTGAAAATGAATTTGGAGATCAGTAATGTCAAAAAGAATTCTTAAAAATCCTGTGTGTTACTTCATTGCGTGATTTTAATTATTTTTTTAATGAAAAATAAAAAATCATTTGTCAAAAACATGTATATTATCGAAGGTTAAAATTTTAAATTACAAATCAATACGTTTCGCAATTTTTGATTGCATCTTCAGTTGTTAAAATTAGTTGACGGTATTTATTACAATTCTGAAAAGAGCAAAAAAAAACAAGTAGAATTAGCGAAAACATTCCCTTCTAAAAACCTGCATACTTACATAATAGGTTTAATTGTAGAGTCATTTATTGCAAGTTGTTGATGATATTATGTTTAAATTTGAACTTAAATAGAAACACTTTAAAACTTAGTTAAAATTTTTAGCGACTAAGACATTTACATTATAAAATTTTTATTTAGAACGACGTAGGCACAAACATGTTAAAAAGCTGTCGCTTGTAGGGGTGAAATTGTTTTAATTAAATTTACAATAATCATTTCGTATGGAATGCGAATGTTTGAATGCAAACAATAAGTTAACTTGAAATAAAAGCATGCAAGGTTATTTCCTAAAAGTACATTATCGCGCTGCGCAGTCGGTTTGAAAATATGTACAAATGTTAATAATAAGACAGGGTTGTATTAAAGTTAAAAATTTTATGAGTTTTGAGAATAATTAATTGTAAGAAATATGAGTTAGATTCCAATAAGGTTGTTTATAAGTTTGAGAAGTACAAAAATACCCGATATAATTTATTTGAATAAGTTATGGTAAATAGAACTTAAGTTATCTATGTCTGTTTTGTAATTAATAGTGGTTGGGCTTTTTTGTATTTCTATCATCTCCAAGCAAAGGCGTTTTTTTAAATTGCTCTCTCTGTGTAAGATAGTGGGTGTATTAAAGTTGAAATTATGAAAGTGTTTAGTTGCGTGATCAGTTAGGGCTGTTTTATTGGAAGAAGGTGAGATGTGGTTAATTTTGACAGAGTATTTGTGTTGATTTAATCAAGTTTTTAGAAGGGAATGTTTTCGCTAATTCTACTTGTTTTTTTTTGCTCCTTTCAGAATTGTAATAAATACCGTCAACTAATTTTAACAACTCAAGATGCAATCAAAAATTGCGAAACGTATTGATTTGTAATTTAAAATTTTAACCTTCGATAATATACATGTTTTTGACAAATGATTTTTTATTTTTCATTAAAAAAATAATTAAAATCACGCAATGAAGTAACACACAGGATTTTTAAGAATTCTTTTTGATATTACTCATCCCCAAATTAATTTTCAAAATTATAAATGTCATTTATTATTTCAAATTACGCGTTATTATTTTAATACCCATGTATACTGCCACAAAATTATTTGTCCCATTTTCTAATTTCGAAAGACACAGCCAGTGAATTATATATAATTCACATAGCTTTAAATTTAAAATATGGTAACATATCGAAGTTAACTTTGGTATTAAACGTCCAATCTTCGTCGAATTTTAAACAGCTGTAACCAAAAAGGACCCGAACAACTTAAAACCGTTTGAAAACATTAAAAGTCACCCCCCGGATAGAAAAAAAATATTAAAGTTTTACGTCTAACGACCGTAAATACACATTTTGGTAAATATCTTGACTCCAGCGCCACCTACCGGATTCATTTTCTGTATAGACAATTCTCTCTAAGTAACCAACGTACATTCCAAATATGAGCTAAATCGGACGTTAAATACAATTTATCGAAATATCTCGACGACATACTTGAGCAGTGCGTACTCAAACGGTTTCCAGTCTTTCTTCCCGTTGCTCATCGGTATCTGAAACTCGTATGCCCTTTTCTTTTGTGTTTGAAGTGTAGATCGACCAATCGCTTGTCGTGTGGTTGGCATAATTGATTTGACAGCGAAAGTAATGCTTTGTGACGATTATTGCAAATTCACTTGGAAAAAGCAAAGAAAATTTATTTCCTAATTTCAAAAAACCCACCTAGTGAATTATATATAATTCACCTAGCTTTAAAATTAAAATATTTTAACTTGCGCACGAAAATGTGTTAAGTTTTTTCCTTTAATTATTGTAATAACAACCTAAACCTATTAAAACGCGGATGAAAAATATAAATATTAATATTTTTCTTCTGAGATTAAAACTACGCAATTTTTGATGTCTATACAAAAAGTTCAAAATCTGGTACAATTTAAACTTGTAATTTGGTACAATTTTTTGTGGATCTCTGGCAACACTGGGCAAACGCTGTTTTGCCCAAAAATAATTCGTCTATGAAACCCCGTTCCACCACTATAGAGTAGAGTTTTAATTTTGTCATGTTCACCTCCTTGGGCTTAAAAATAAATGCCATTTTCGCAATCAACGTCCCAAAGTACCTCAATAACGACACCCATAACGATTTTTAGGCTTATTGACCCCATTTCACCCCCTAAGGGGTTGATTTTCAGAAAATCACGAATTACGTGTTTTCTTATTTTTTTTATGAGTACTACGAAGTTGCAAGTCGAAACGTCTATTTAATATTATTTTTCCTTACAAAATTGGAACCCTCATTTTACCCTTTTAGGGCTTGAATTTCAAAATATCCTTCCTTATTCCTTGTATGCATCATAGCTGTGACCATAGGCGTAACTAGCGGGACGGCCAGGGGGCCACGGGGGCCAGGTCCTCTCCAAAGTGCCGTCTGGCCCACCCCAGAAAAATAGAAGTTAAATAAATTTAAAAATCTGCTTTTATTATTAACCCATTTAATTAATTTAATTAAAGTAAGGGTTTGGTTTTATCGACCCCCACGCTAATAATTACTTTGAAAATACTGTTTTCGTTTGAATATATTTTTTTTAGTTTATTGTGTACCATTTTTGTTAGTTTCTCTTAAGTTTTCTATAAATAAAGGACCAACTTATCTGCACAGAAAAATACAATTGCAATTATTTCATATGCTGGTAAGTAAATGAGTCGAAAACCTGAGTGCATCGCTAACTACTTCCTGGGCACATATAGCTAGCTACCTATATTATAGGCTCATCCAGTTCAGACTTATGGTGACTTGCTATTTGGATGTTTGCCTTGCCTAAAGAGTTGAGTTTGTAGTTTTGAAGTGTACGATCCAGAATTTTATGTTTAACAGTGTTCTATGTAAGCAAAGAAATGGTGTGGTGCTTGAATTTCCACAGTTGCTAGCCCAAGACAGAACAAAGATAAATCACAATAGCAAATAAGAGGATATTGACGTTTTCAAGAAAGTATTTGCTTCGACGATACTGAGAAAAAATAAAAAGTGTGACTCAAAAACGTGTAAATGGAAACCAAGTGTTGTTTCCCAAATAAATCTGTTTCTCCTGGAATAATATTTTTTACCGCCAAA
The DNA here is from genome assembly GCA_940337035.1 of Agriotes lineatus. Taxonomy (NCBI): domain Eukaryota; kingdom Metazoa; phylum Arthropoda; class Insecta; order Coleoptera; family Elateridae; genus Agriotes; species Agriotes lineatus. The sequence continues at coordinate 16,608 of CALNHX010005795.1, read as the reverse complement.
CTCATTGAGCTGCAAGAAGTAATCTATACATTTTTTATGTTGTTTATGAACCGACAAATAATTTATTGATATGCTCCTCAGACATGTAGTATTACGAGGGTAGCAACCATAATTCCTGCAAACCAATAGATCAAGTGCACCATGGAAACCAAACTTGCCATGAAACAAATGTTCGTTGTTTTCTAATGTAACAGTTCAAATTTAGTTTTGATAATTGCAACAGTAATTACACAGTTAATTTTGAAATAAGCGTTGTGCATCAAGAATGAATTTAACGAGAGAGAATTTTAGAGCCATGATTTACTATGACTTTAAAAGTTTCCTATCTCCGAAAGAAAGTTTTGGATAACTTCGTGCTGCTTGGTGACCAAGCGCCTTCGCATCAGAGGACTGTTTATTACTGCTTTAATGAATTTAAACTTGAACGAGATTCACTCAGCGACGATTTTTCCGAAGGAAGACCAATCTGTAGTTACCGATACGAACATAAACGCTGTGCCAAGAATGTTTCAGTAGGACAATTGAGTCACATATAGAATTATTAATAGCATCTTGGACATTGGCATGACTGCAATAAACTAGATTTTACATAATCATTTGGATGTAAGAAAAGCCTGTTGTGGGTGGATACCACACAGTTTAACAGAAACACAACAACAGCATGTGGATTGGTATAAGAAATATGATGAAGGTAGATCTAAAGTAGTTTATAGGTTTATACCATAACTGATGACGAAAACTGTATATATGCATTTGAACCCGAATCTAAGCGGCAGTCTGCACAATGGATGTTTCCAACAGATCCTCATCCAGTTAAAGTGAAGCGATCTCGAAAAGTTGGTAAGAAAACGATTGCTTGCTTCTTTTCAAAGTCAGGACCTATCACAACTGTCGTGTTTGAAAATAGACGTACGGTTACCGCAGAATGGTACACAACAGAATGGCTGCCAGACGTTATTAAAAAAGGTCGTTTACGGCGCCCAAGGAGTGAAATCGTTCTGTACCATGACAATGCTTTTAGTCATACCGCACATCAAACCAAATAATTTTTAGAGACTTTCGGATTAAAATTGCTAAGGTATCCCCCATACAGTTCGACCTAGCACCTTCCGATTACTTTCTATCCTCCCTTAAAAGATAAAATGCATGATGTACGATTTGGAACTCCCAAAGATGCTGTGGAAAGCTTCAACAACCTTGTTTCTCAAGTGACTCAAAAAGAGCTGAATATATGTTTTGAAAATTGGTTTTACCGAATGCGTAAATGTTTCGAGTTTAAGGCGAATATTTGAGAAACAATAATAAAAACAAAAGTTGACTACAAAACTTTTATTTGAAATGGGCAGTGAAGTACGCCCATATCGTCATTAAAATACGAGAAATCGGCAGTGAAGTAATCCATTGTTTTACGACTTTTTTGTAGGTGGCGAGGCTACACATAAACGTCAATCGACCGAAAATAACCTACAAAAGCTGGTTAAAATGTTGTAATTTCACGATTTCTCGATTTAAAAAATAAAACATAGTGTACACCTCAGTACTGAAATTTCTTTTTATCCCTCATGTTGTTTATTTGCCTTGGCCCTACGGGCTTCGGCAACTAAATCCACATTCGTGAGAAAAAGTTAAACTTCAGTGCATTGGTATACAAACTACTATTGTTTTATTAGATTGCAGAAATTTATGGGGTTACCCTCGTATAACAGCGTCAAAGAACAGGCAAATAAATGTATGCAAAAAAGTTATGTAAGTACGTAAATTCATGTCTTCATCATAGGTATTGACGATGGTTGGCTGGGGGGCCTGGCTCTCCCCAGCTAAAAATCCTAGTTACGCCAATGGCTCTGACATACCCGGCGTTGCCAGGGTATATTATAATATTACGTAAAACTATGCGTGTATGTTTTGAAACATGACTTTTCCATCGTTTTATTTCGGTTTTTACATCCTGAAAAAACATCGATTTTTCCTAATTTTCCGAGTTTTTCACTCCCATTTTTCTCTTCGAAAAGCCATTCAAAAACAAAAACATTCGAAATCCCTTACAAAAATACCATAGAAAATCATCTTTCTGATTTTCCGAATTTTCCGACTTTTCCGGTGGACTTCCCCAAAATTTTCTTTCATACAAACCTTGTTCTGACAATTATAAACACAACAACAAAAATGAGCCAAATCTGTCACTCCTTCCTCCAGTCATGATGTAACATACATGCGGCGATTGATTTTATCATAAAAATTTAGGATTTCCATTAAAAAAATTCGCTAACGTCATAACTCAAAACAGAAGACAATCTAAAAGTTATAATTTCAGTAAAATATGTCTTATTTAAAATAAAAATTGACGTGTCCAAGGATTTCTTTTAAAAACATTTGATAAAAGTTCTATTTGGATAGTTCCAGACTTTACACAAGCACGGTATATTATATGTAAAGCGACTTTTAAGACAAATTTTCCATTACATGTCAATCGAACTCAGTAAGGTCCGGCAACCATGCTGTTGACAGCCGTCTATTCCTAGAATTTTAAATGGCAACGTCGCATTTCGTTTCCAACGTAGAACGTATTTGCACTGGGGACTGGGGCATGGTTTGTCTTTTGCGAGTGCAATTTTGCAATTCAGCAATGTGTCGCTGCTGCGCCGGTGGACCAGTTCGCGGTTTATCACCTCTTGTAAAAGGAGCTCCCAGCTGCGTTAACTCATTAGTTATTGTTTTGTGGTTATCTGTGTTAACTATGTAAGTAGTGCTAAAAGTGTTATATTTAATAAAAATTCAAATCTAACTTCAAGTTTATTTACTTAGTGCCTTTCTAAGCCAATTAGCAATCAATGATGACACGAATAAAACACCAGAATACAGCCCGATGCAACGCCATCACGACCATCACGTCATCGTTCGTTGTCCTTGAGTGTTCGCTGACGTCACGACTTTATTAGGTGTGTCGTGTCAACCATATATATAATACACATATATTGCTGGTAGAGCCTGGAAACTTCAGAAAACATTACGGCGCCGACATAGTCTCACTTAGAGTATATCGCGTCTCGTGCGCATGCGTGAGAATTCGAACTCCGCCTTTAGAAGCGAATTTTAAACTTGACCACTTCCCCATTGGGCGGACGACGCCGCCGCGTATACATGAAGGAGTTGGTTGTGTGTCTCACTTCATCGGTGAGTTTCCCACTCATAGCCGCTAGCAATATAGTCAGTATTAGATATATGGTGTCAACGGACAGAAAGATAGGATTTTTCGAAATCTTTAATTCAATTTCAGTATGCTCGAAAACTTTTATTCTCTAGAGCAGGGGTCGGCAACCTGCGGTGCGCGGGCCGCATGCGGCCCTTTGAAACTTTTTGCGCGGCCCGCCAAAGCACCAATATTTCTTTAGGAAAAATCAACAAACTTAGAGCGTAAGCGTGCCGAAATGTGGCCGGTGACAAAAATGCGCGACAAACAGAAGCATAGTGGGAAACCTATTTTACTGCGCAAGTTTAATCCCCACTCCCCAGCGAATACGACGTCTCGCTTAGCAAGTGTAGCATTCTTTCTAGTGATGGGCATAATCGGATGATTTCAATAATCGGAATGTTCCATTTCGGAATGTTTATAAAATCGGAATATCATCCGATTATTTTACATTCCGTAAATGCAAGCATGGGAAAACGAGCGAAATAACAACAAGCGGAAGGAAGATGAAGTGCGTGCAAATTTACGATGAGAGCACTCGCCGTCGCGCCGTAAGCCCTTATCTGCGTTGGCATCTATTGTTTGGGTTTGTAGGACGGTCAGTAATAGCTATTTACGTTATTAGACCGGTAGCAACATTTTTATGGCCGCGCCAATACTTTACAGGTCGAACCGTAGGGCGAGACCTGTATGTTTGGCAAGGCCATAAGAATTCTACCGGTCGTGTATCGTATAAGATTTTTTAGGATACTGCATTGCTAACTAGCGTTTACATTGTTACAAACGAGTCTGGTAGATAAAATTTACCGGACTCGTTTGTAACTATGTAGACGCTAGTTAGCAATGCAGTATCCTAAAAAACAATTTATGAGTTTGAGTCGCACAGTGGGATATGAGGAAATAAAATATTTTTTCAAATTATTACAGTAGTTACGTTAATAGACTTTCGGAAAATGGTAGTGATATTTTAAAGTTTAATAGCACATAAAGTACATAATAGATAGTATAAAACAATACTTGAATTTGAAGTCTGTAGGTGTACTATCTAATAATTAATCTACGAAATACCACTGCCATTAGTGCCATTCACGTATCATACACGTGCGCACACGACGCGACCCGTCGACATTCGCCAACCAGCATATAGCAGTCAGGTGAGTCAATACAACATTCCGTATTCCGTTCAGTTCAAATTGGCATTTCGTTTTCTCATTTTGTGTACCGAATAGTAAAATAATCGAATTCTGAAAATTCCGAATTTTGCCCACCGAACAGTAAATTAATCGAATTCCGAAAAGTTCCGAAATAATAGGAACCTTCCGATTTTTTGAACAATCGGAAACTATCCGATTATTCATTCCTGATAGGCCCATCACTAATTCTTTCATTTCGCCAGTTTGCTACTGTATGTTCATATGTGCGTTCATGTTGACAGCCGTATGACGTTTCACTACAATATTTTATATTTTTTATATTTATATATTTTATATTTACATATTTATACATATTTAATTGGAATTGTATTTTCTTTTTTTTCCCTTTTAAGAATTGTAAAATTTTTGTTCTCTAACATTATTGTTATTATAGCATGTCAATAAAAAATAAATTTTTTCTATATTTATTTTTAATAATATTTATACTCGTATATGATATAAAAGCACTATTTAAGTTATATTTGAATGTGCGGCCCGCATAAAAAATTTTATTTTGAAAATGGCCCGCCGTTCGAAAAAGGTTGCCGACCCTGCTCTAGAGGACTGTGGAATTATTTTGTCAAAAAAATTTTTTGGCAGTCTTAAAGTCACATTGGCATTTTATATCTATCAGTTTTAGGTTATATTAGGAATGTGTTCAGTATTAAACATCATGTAAAAGTTAAGTGATTCTGTCAAAATTGTATAGGTTTTTTATTATTAAGTACCTTTATTCATCACTGCCAACATACATTAAATTTTAAAAAAATCCACAGCCCTCTAGAGGTTAAAAGTTTTCGATCATATGGTATTTACAATGTCCTGCATTTGTAGAGTCCGCTATGCAACGCTATGACAAAATCACAGAGCTAAGATTATGCCGTAATTGTTTATCACATTCGGTATCAACTAAATGCAATTCTAGATACAACTGTAGAAAATGCAATAAAAGACATCATTCTCTGCTTCATTTTGACAAAGAAATTTTAAGTACGAACGCATACACATACGGCAGTAAACAGTAACCTGTAGCTAGTTCTTCTGCCTTTGCAACTGCAGGAGCTACCTATGCTTTCGTGTTTAACAAATAACGTACAGCATGTCTTATTATCGACGGCCTGGTAGTCCAGTTACATTAGGATCCGCCTGCCGAAAAAATCCAAGTGAGCTGAAATTTTGCATACACCTTTATTTTGACATTAGAAATAATTGCTGCGTTCGGAAAGGTACCTCCGATAGCTCCGTTTCCGAAATAAGTTTTTCGCAAATATCTCGCTTTCTATGGGTCGTATGACTGTTTTAGTTATTACAAAAAGTGAAGGCTAGGAAATTCTCTACAAAAAATATTATACAGGTTTTTTACGTACAACTAACCATTCAGTAAATAACACACTGTTAAGTTTTGCAGACGGGTTTTACTTCCTTTTACGAGGAGTTGAATACCTCTAAAATTCAACTGGAAAATCACCCATCTCAATCAATACACATTAAAAATGTAAGAAAAATGTAAAGTTTGAAAAAATCGTTAGAGCCGTTTTTGAAACACAAGAGTAAACACATACTTCTGGTTATGCAATTTTCTTTAAGAGCTTGCTGTTGCATTTAGATAGTACACAAAACTTATATATGAAGTTTCACCGCCATACCTCTTTTCGTTTTTGAGATATTTTGTTCACAGACAAGCAGACGGACGGACACACCGACCAATGAGCAAAAACATGTTTTTTGGGTTCAGGGGACTCTAAAACGTGAAGATCTGTTGAAAACTCAATTTCGAATTTTTGGGGCGAATCCAATACTCCGTCTGCAAAACTTAACAGTGTGTTATTTACTGAATCGTTAGTTGTACGTAAAAAACCTGTTCAATATTTTTTGTAGAGAATTTCCTAGCCTTCACTTTTTGTAATAACTAAAACAGTCAAACGACCCATAGAAAGCGAGATATTTGCGAAAAACTTATTTCGGAAACGGAGCTGTCGGAGGTACCTTTCCGAACGTAGCAATTATTTCTAATGTCAAAATAAAGGTGTATGCAAAATTTCAGTTCACTTGGATTTTTTCGGCAGATGCTGCGGATTTCCGTCTAATGTAACTGGACTATCGGTTCAAGTCACAGATATTAACAATAAATGGCACAATGCTAGGGCAGTACTAGATTCTGCATCCCAGGCTAATTTCATTAACGAAGATTTGGCAAATAAATTGCAATTAAAAAGACAAACGGTTGCTACTACAGTAGTTGGACTAAATTCTAACGCTTCGCAGTGTAATTCCAGTAGTAACATTCATATAGCATCATTACACAGTAATTTTAATATAAATATGAACTCTTTAGTTATTTCAAAAATTACTGAAAATTTACCTCTCGTGTCGTTTGATCGATCAAATTTCAACGTACTCAAAAACATCGGATTAGCTGATACTACTTTTAATAAATCCTTGCCCGTAGACATGTTAATCGGCGATGGTCATTTCTATGAACTATTGTGTATAGGCCAAATTAGCCTGGGCAAGAATCTGCCAGTTTTACAGAAAACCCTACTGGGTTGGATAATTTCTGGAATGTATCAAACGAAAGAGGTCTACGGCAGTAACTTAATTTGTTCACATTTAACCACGATGCTTGGGCATTTTGAAAAACGTAAAATTTGACGTATTGACGTTTCTCTATAATTTATTCAGTTAATTCTTCAATCAAAGATCGTTCGTGCAAAACACTTGCCTAACCAGATTTGGTTTTTTTTATTTGCCTTGATTGCTAGAAAGCAATTAAACTCGGTTAAACCCTTAGGAAAAGAACTCTCAACGTTAAGCGTTCATGTCTTTACGTCAATTTCTTCTTGTTTAATTTAAGTAATCAATTGTTTATAAAATTGTAATCTTTCCAACAAGAGTTGAGCACTCATGATTCTACGGTTGAAAAATACATATTAATATTTTATATAACATTGACGTATTTCTAAGTTTGTTACGGTATAATCTTAATGAATCGACATTGCATGTATTCAACGTCAAAGAGCGGGTTAGTTTTAGAAGGGTTTGCCGGTTTCCTAAAGGACACAAATCTAAAAATGTCTCGAAGCAGATGCTCGGCTTCTGTTACCCTCAACTAGCTTACTCGGGAAGGCGTGGTTCGACAAACTTAACGAAACCGACAGGGGTTATTCTATTCTAATCCCTAACAATTCAATTCATAAATGGGAAAAATGCTCGGAGCGCCACTTGTTTTTAAACAGAGAATTGCTAACGCAGCGAAAACAGGAAATACCACGTAGCTATGAAGAAGTCCTCCAGGTTGCTTTCCACCACTCCAGCTTCACTCGTCAGCTGCACCGACGCCGGAGGCAAACGTAGGGTGGCCACAAAAATCGAAGTCACTTACCTTCGATGGCCACCGCTCTGGAAGCTAATAACAAAATACAAAACACCCCTGATGTCTTTGGTCTCTCTGGTCTTTACATGAAATTACACTCGGCTAAAGCCGTCTTTAGTTGAAGACTCAATAGGTTCACACATTTAAATCAAACCAATAATTAATTTAGCCAATAATGAAATTTAATGATTTAAATTTTAGTACATCAAGCCAAAAGTCGGCTATCAAAAAGGTAACACCCTAGCTGAGGTCAAAAGGGGATCCCACGCAGGAACTAACTTAGTCTAAACAGAGTTACAAAGAATAAACAACTAAAATATTGGCAGGAGTAAAGCTTCCGCCTTCCATGATCAACTGACATAATTAAAATACAAAGACGTACGCAATGTTCGTTACTCCGCACACTGCGCAACAACAAATGATAATAACACACCCGGCACTGGATAAGCGTAACAGAAATAGTTAACAATGTACAATTTTACCTTAGCCCAGGCATGGTAGACTATGGGAAATCCAAGCCTCGGTGATGCTGCAAAGGACGCTGGGGAGTGGTGATTGCTTCCTGCAGTGTAGAACAAGGTAGACCCAAGGGTTGTGGAACGGTAGACAGCGGTCCAAAAGAAGGCAGAGGAAATTCACAATGAATGCGGTCGTCGTCCCCCCCGGGAACGAAAGAAAACTTGAGATCGGCTGAACGTAGCAAAATTTGCAAAAAGCAGACGTTTCCCCACTCACTATGGGAAAACTACGTGGGCTTCATAGGGCGTCTTGTACTAGATGTGCAACCATGTGCAAAATAACTCCGTTCCCGACTCTTGGGTTGAGTTAAACAAACATTAAGACGCCGCCCGAAAAAAATACGTCCGCCGAACACACAACGCCCCGCGGGAGGCGTTGCTAAGATGACCTGTTAACTTTGAAGGTTTTAGCAACACTCTCACACAATTTACTCGGCGCAAAGCGCCCACAAAGGTTCGTAAAAGGTTACGCACATAGTTCTAATAACAGGGTCCCCGACTGCAACGGGATTTGCCGCAGTCGGAGCCCGCGAATTTTCACATGTGAACTGGCCGGTGGCTCGCTACTAATTGATTTTTAAATCGCGGAGCTTAAAGATTGCCCCCGCGCTAACGAAAAGTCCATCTCACTTTTACTAATCCAAACTGAATCTTTCGTCTCCTTGTTGCAACATGAAATTAAACACTGTATCATGAACTCTGGGAAACCCCGATTCAAACAAAGCACAAAGAAAGTCTCACATACTTTGAACTGCCAAGTCAGGAAAGTCCAGGCGTATCAAATGTCTTAAATTCAGAAGTTAAATTAATCGAAAAGAAGGTTTGGGCTTTACAGAACGTGACCCTATTACTTGGACACAACAGATTAATCAAAACTGATTTCCAAAGAGCTTGCAGTGTACTACGGAAGGCAAGGCGTTTAAGTTGCCTTATCGCTAAACTGAAACAAAACTGCCTTTGAAGAGGAAAGCAGTATTAAGGTCTGAAGTCAGAAATATAATGCACAGAATAACAAGAGCTCTACTAAAATTTTCTTCCTTTTGACAATTTGTTCGCGAGACCGAATAGTATCAAAAGTCCCTAACGGCGTTAAGAATTCTACGAAAGAAAGCAGCTGAGCTGCGTACGAGTATAGATTACGTCACCCTGAACAGAAATAAGCCTGACCTGATACCAAAATTTCGACGGATATGTAAGTTGTAAATGATTTACAATGAATTGCAAGGTCCCAAAGAAACTAAATAGGCTCGTGAGAAACAATGCAATACAAACAAGCCCGGGCAATTCGCTGCCGCAGCTTGAATGACTTTAAATTACACGATCGGTTTTAAAGCAGGGCCGGTTTTAGGGCAGAACCGGCTTCAGAAATTAACGAGGTCGAAAATGATCTAACAAGTTATTGAATGAAAAATCCTGAAACATACGTATTATTGAGAAAAAGTAACTTACTGGAGTATCTTCTAGTATATATCGAATTGTCGATTTAAAAATTTATAGGGTTACTACATTAAAGTAAAATGCTATAACATTTACTATACAATCTTGCAATAAAATATTTAAAGTGATTCAATCAAAAAAGTTAAGCGGCAAAAAGTTATCCGAGGTGTATGTGTATTTATGAGTTACCTTGATTTTGAAAATCAGAGGGAATTTCTGCCAGTCTATTCCCGTTGTTTGTTAGTTTTTTATTTCAATAAAGGCAAGTGATGCTTATACAGTATCCGGTCAAAATTGTTTTTTTGGAACACTACACAGGGTGATTTATAAGGTTGGGCACAAGCTTCGACAGATGATTTCTAACACTATTTTTAGTTGGGATCGACCGATAATCGGTATCGGCCATATTGGCTGAATTAGGTATATAGCGGTATCGACCAAAACACCTGTATCAGTCGATCCCTAATGTTTACTAAAAAACTGTATATGAACCCATTAAGAAGTTGACACTGGAGAAAAAACATTTCTAGTGTGAACTTTAAGTAAGTAGCTATATCTTCTTAACGAAACAATTTTACAAGATAGGTTGTGTACAAGTTTTACTTACAATATTATCAGCAATTATTTAATTTTTTTTTGAATTACAGCTAACATTGTTTTTTAAATTAGTTACTAAATAAACAAATTTGCACGTAAGTCGTGTAATTGTCCAACAAATAAGCCTGCGCCGGTCGAATAGACACTTCATCTTCTCTAACCTAAAAATAAAATATATTTGACCCAGTTTTAAAGGCAGCAATTTGTTCTTTCATAGCCATACTAGATAAGATTAATTTTTGATCATACATCAACACAGACTGCTACGTCTACGTAGTATTTGCAGAATTCTTTAAATTTTTATTTATTGATATCGAACTGAAGCTGTATATTTAACGTTTTCTTTTCGCAGGTCATCAAGTTCGTCAAGAAGTTTTAAAATCTTTTCGGACAAAGAGACATGGACCATCAACCAGTAAGGTGCAGTTGAATCCCTATGTAGTTTTAAATAGAGTTTCTGTTCCGAAGGGTTCCAGGGTTTCAAGTAAATCGTCATTTCTCCATCCCAATGTGTCACAACGAAAAAAACAAAAAATAAAGGGTAAGAGCCACATACGTGTTCATTTCTTCGTACTTGTTAACCTACTAATAAATTGTACATTCGCTAATGGGATATCTTTCTTTAGCCCGCCGTAGTCGATACGTGTCGCCAAAAACACCAGAAAATAACCTTGATGATTGGACAGAAGAACAAGAGAACGCAACGACGGAGTACTTTCAAATTGTATTCGAGCTAATTTGAGGAATCACATCGATACGGAAATTTAAAACCAGATGTATGTACTATAATTTAATTATTTTATTATCTTATTAATAATGTTTCTAATCAATAGTAATATAACAAGGGCTAGACATACTTACCGATACTTTTGCACACGCGAAGGGTCGAGTGCTGGTTGCAATGGAAACTGTCCCGAAGGCAGTTTTCTAAGGGAAACCAACACGACGACTCTTGGCACGGGCAAAATTATATGTGAGTGTGTCGCCTGCGTTTATATTTTGAAGATTATTACACACAGCTGTCGCATGACAAATATCATCCAATGAGAACCATGCATTTTTTTAAAATCGACCAATTTCAAACTGATTTCCTGATGACCTCCTTAGTGCTAATTATCGACCCCGTAGATGGTGTGATAATTAGAAATAGAAATGCAAGTAACAAGCAATTTGAGTTTTTTGGCATTATTAGATCAATTTTAAATCATAATTCGTATACGCGTTTTGTGTAATAATCTTCAAAATATAACCGCGGGTGACACACTTGCATATAATTTTGCCCGTGCCAAGAATTATGGTGCTGGTTGCCCTTAGAATACTGCCCTCGGGACAGTTTTCATTGCAACCAGCACTCGACCATTGGCGTATGCAAAATTATCGGTAAGTATGTCTCGCCCTTGTTATATTAACTACTATATTATTATTACACCTAACGCGTATACAAATTATGATTTAAAATTGATCTAATAATGTCAAAAAACTCAAATTGCTTGTTTCTTGCATTTCTATTTCTAATTCTGACACCATCTACGGGGGTCGATAATTAGCACTAGGAAGCTTAACGGTTTCCCTAGAGAGCTTATCAGGTAATCAGTTCGGGATTTAGTCGATTTAAAAAAAAATGCATGGTGCTCATTTAATGATATCTATCATGTGACAGTTGTGAGTAATAATAGTAATCTACTTAATGCTCTGGACCTCTTGAGAATTAGTATCACCGCTTAGTGAAATTTACTGAAAAACCGTGCTTTTTAGACATTTGAACGTATTTAAAAATTAAACTAGAAATTTCGAATTTTTGGATGGCAGAATTTTTTAATGACTAAATGTGTTCCAATAGGTATCCATATAAAAAATTATTTCATCTAGCAAGGCTATGGAATAGTTCCTAATTTATGAATGCAACAACGTTATACTTAAAAGTCAAGTTTAACATTTGATTTTAAGTGACTTATAGTTGCATTCAGAAATTAGGAACTATTTCATAGCCATAACTACTTACTTAAATACTTATGTTATTAACCGCTTTAAGCATTTGTAGGTTCGACTGATAACGTACTTTGCACTCCGAAGTCTTTATGGCATTAAAAACCCCTTTTACAGATGCCATACAGACTGCTAAAAGTGCCATCGTTCCCGGAGATAACGAAAAGCCAACTTGCAGTACCCTCTTTGCAGTGTGAAACCTCGACTGTTATAAAAAACGGCTGTGAGCAACATCATACGAAACAACAAGCGTTCGTAATCCACATGGTCATTATTATTTGAAAGTTCTTAAAATCTAACCTCAATTGTTAATCGTTCCTTCAGACAAGGGTAATGTTACAGTAGCTCTGGATCGTGCAGATTATCTGAACAAAATTCAAATGTTATTGCAAGACGACAAAGTCTATAAACAAATACCTAAAGATCCTACTACCACCATTGAGATTAAACTGAATAAACTCATAAAAGACCTGCTTAACCAACATTACATAGATGACATCACATATAAACGTCTCATTTGTCATAATGCTGTGTCCTCCTAAACTTTACGGGTTACCCAAAATACATAAACCCGATACACCTTGCAGACCTATTGTCTCATCACCCTCAATCTCCTGATAGGAACTTATCCAAGTTTATAGCTGAAATATTAAGCCAGTCATTTGCAGAGTATAACAATTACAGAGTGAAAGATACTTTTGCCTTCAGTACTTTAATTAACAATTTCCAATTACCACCAAATTATGTCATTTTTTCATTGGATGTAGTGTCACTCTTTACCAATATACCACTTCAGTTAGTTACACAAATAATAGACAAAAATTGGAATTTAATAGAACCCAATACTCAAATCCCTAAAATTAAGTGTTTAGCCTTATTAAAATTTATTTTTGATTCCACATATTTCACTTTCAATAACTCTTTCTATAAACAAATATTTGGGTCTTCCATGGGTTCCACCCTGTCCTCCATTTTGGCCGAAATCATTGTGAACACCATCATTAAGGACTGTTCTTTGAAATTGGATTTCCAATTTCCATTCTTATACCAGTTTGTAGACGATATAATTTTGTTCAGCACCAGAGGAAGAAATAGACAAAGTATTAGAAGTTTTCAATCAATATAATCAGCACATTCAATTTACGGGTTGAAAAAGAAAAGGAGAAATCTGTTCCTTTTTTGGATACCCTAGTCATCAGGACCGAGTCCAACATTATCAAACTGGACTGGTACATAAAACCGACCAGCTCAGGAAGGTTTCTAAACTTCCGTTCCCTTCACAATATCCGCCACAAAATCAACGTGGTGAAAGGATTAAAACACAGAATCCTGACGATATCACATCCTGATTTCCACAATGCCAACTTAAATAAACTAAAAACCATCCTTAAATTGAATAATTATCCAACTTCTCTGCTTAACTCTATTATATCTGCCAACAACAACAACAGGAGAAGCAACAATGAAACTCCTGCTAACATGGAAGAACCACCTCCTAAACCACCGGTCTATAAAAGTCTCACTTACATCCCCGAGCTATCAGCTATTATCAAAGGGATTTTCCGCAACCAGGCTCACATTACTATTGCTGACAAACATCAACATGTCTTGAAGGACTTCTTCTCCAAACTCAAAGACAAAACACCAACTCTTTTAACTCCGTATGCAGTCTACCAACTCAATTGCCAGAATTGTGACTCATCGTATATTGGACAATCAGCCCAAAGACTCAATGCTAGGCTAACACAACACAAGAGCGACTCCAAAGTCAAGCCCAAAGCCTGTGCTTTAGCAACCCATGTCAGCAATACTGGCCATAGCATGGATTTTGTAAATCCCAAAATCATAGCTACTGAACCTAATACCAATAGACGTACTTTTATAGAGATGTGCAGCATTTTCGGGACCCCTAATGCTTTAAATTCAAAAAAAAGATATTGATAATTTAAGTGTTTCCTATCACCTTTTGCTATCTATGGCTAATAATAAATTTTCTTTGAATTTTTAACTTTAAAACTCAAATTTAATTGTAAGAATTAAGGTGGACCGTCCAACTACTTTTTGGCCTCACCTCGTACTATTCAGACGCGTGCTTCATTACGCATGCGCGCACTATAAGAATGCAGGAATTGCTTGCAAATGACACCTGCTCATGACCTTGCATGGCCATGGCCTCGTTTTAATAATTAAGGAATTTTAAACTTGTTTTAATTGTGTCTGTGTATTTTAAAGTGTTATTACGCCATTCAGTAGTACTCAATGTGCTTCTGTTGTTTCACAAAAATGCGGTCTCACCACCCTCTTCATACCTGTTAAAATAGAAATTTTCATCAACACATGTTAACAACTGTAAGGTTATGCCCTAGTATTTTTCGGTAAGATCACTACTGCTTGTTTTATCACCCCTGTGACTATTGTTAATTCTCCTCTGTGTCATCAAAAATAGAATAAAGTATTCTGAAACGTCTGACAAGATACAATGTGGTTTTAATTTCCTATAACCAATCAAGCTCTGAATATTGTGCCCAGTGCTGTGGGTGGATTCTCATCCGTTCCCAGCCAACATCTTAAACTATATATATATATATATATAGGCGAAGAATTTGACTGGGAAAGGGGTTATAGTCAACACCAATCTCAGTACTTGGGCAACGATTACAAGAGCTATTAATGGTTTGTTGAAATAAAACCACTTGATGCTAAGGTCGACAAGTTTCGAAATATATTTATTCCATTCTCAAGACCTAACAACTTGCGGCACACAACCGAAAAGGCACATGTAGTTCACAAAACATGTGACTAGATTTCAAATTTTAAATTTACAAAAGCAGTACAGCGAATGCAGCATATCACACAACAAAAAGTAATGCTAGATTTTCCTGTCACCAGGTTACATGTTAAAAATCCACAAATACATTTAAAATTAATTAATTACTACAATTTTTATTAGTTTTAAGCCATAATGGCCGTCAATTTGATAAAATTGTTCAAAACCGATAAGCACTTATATATAACTTATCGGTTTTGAACAATTTTATCAAATTGACGGTCATTATGGCTTAAAACTAATAAAAATTGTAGTAATTAATTAATTTTAAATGTATTTGTGGATTTTTAACATGTAACCTGGTGACAGGAAAATCTAGCATTACTTTTTGTTGTGTGATATGCTGCATTCGCTGTACTGCTTTTGTAAATTTAAAATTTGAAATCTAGTCACATGTTTTGTGAACTACATGTGCCTTTTCGGTTGTGTGCCGCAAGTTGTTAGGTCTTGAGAATGGAATAAATATATTTCGAAACTTGTCGACCTTAGCATCAAGTGGTTTTATTTCAACAAACCATTAATAGCTCTTGTAATCGTTGCCCAAGTACTGAGATTGGTGTTGACTATAACCCCTTTCCCAGTCAAATTCTTCGCCTTGTGTAGTAACCACCGAGCTGTGAAAACAACGCTACT
Source organism: Agriotes lineatus (assembly GCA_940337035.1). Classification (NCBI taxonomy): domain Eukaryota; kingdom Metazoa; phylum Arthropoda; class Insecta; order Coleoptera; family Elateridae; genus Agriotes; species Agriotes lineatus. The sequence continues at coordinate 854 of CALNHX010005795.1, read as the reverse complement.
AGGAAAATAAAACTTCATGAAATAACTAATAAAATCGAAATACAAAGAAGAGTCAGGCAGGGAGATATAATATCGCCAAAGTTGTTCACTCTGGTGCCGGAAGACATGTTCACGAACCTCCAGTGGGAAGAAAAAGGTGTCATGATACAAGGTGAAAAACAGGGTCCGGCAATGAAACGGGAAGCTTTCGTAAATAATTTTATTGTTGAAAAAATATTTTTTTTTATAATTATTAATACATTAATGGGATATAAAAGAGTAGCCATTTGATTTACAATGTTAAAAAAATATTTTTTGAATACTACATCTGCCAAATGTCTTCCGTTGACATTAAATGTATGCATTTTTGGAGTCGAGCCTGAAAGTTTTGCATCACTCTTCGCAGCATATCAACAGGTATTGCTGCAATCTCGTCACGAATTCGTTGTTTGAGGGCCGGGATTGTCCTGGGTGGATCAGTTGCAAACACTTTTGTTTTTAGGTAACCCCACGAATGCATAAATTTAATGTCAACGGAAGACATTTGGCAGATGTAGTATTCAAAAAATATTTTTTTAACATTGTAAATCAAATGGCTACTCTTTTGTTTCCCATGAATGTATTAATAATTATAAAAAAATAAATTTTCAACAATCAAATTATTTACGAAATCCTCCCGTTTCATTGCCGGACCCTGTACTTAATAACCTAAGATTTGCCGACGATATTGTAATTTTCGCACATGATGAAATCCAACTGAAAGAAATGCTATCAGAACTAAAAATACAAGCAAATAAAGTCGGACTCGAAATGAATACCTATAAAACAAAGATCATGACACACCAATTGCCGATTTCAAAAGCAGTAACGGTTGA